>JABASK010000022.1:0-78929 GCA_019776465.1 Rambutanura hunanensis | reverse complement strand
TGACACTCGTTTTCACGTTGGCCGTATACACTATAGCCTGTTTATATCAACCACCCAGCCATACCCCTTGATAAGTCTGATCTGTGTACCAAATCGCGACACTGTTTAACCTCTGAAAGCTACCCAAATCGAGCTCGGACGGACAGACGGACAGACGGACATACTAGAAAGTCCTCCAGTCGCTGGCACGTTCTGCACAAATTTTGGTATAGCGCAAATAAGACGGTGCTCCGTGATAGACTAAAATTTCATCACTTTTCAAATAACATCTATTATGGCCTTAAAAAAGTGTTTTAAAGAAGGGAATATACCGGCTAGTTGTCTGATTGGACAAACCCATATCTAAAGTCTTCCTAGTATGTCTTTGACATACAGTCCAGAAGACTAAAAATTAAGAATCCTGCCTGCTAATATTAACGAAATGAAAGTTGAAAGTCAAGGACTTGTATTAATTTGTGGTTTTTGATCAAGAAGAGAAATTTGCGAAAATAAACCTAAAATTAATCCAAAGTGAAAATTTTTTTTACCAATTTTCCGAATTTGGCCATAAATTTGGAAACCCGTTGGAAAATTGTCGTTGTTTGGGACAAATTTATGTCCTGCATTATGCCCTTTTTGAAAATCCCGTTATTCAAAATAAATACAATTTCTCAGAATTGCATCCATTTGGGAAAAAATTATGAGCGTAGAAGGCATTGAAAAATTATAGGTTACTTGGAATAATAATAAAAAACGTAACAGTTCCGAATCGGAAGTTCCGATTCGGTTATGTCATTAGCTTCAAAACTGTCATGCTAGAGAATCATTTTTTTTTCAAAAGAAATGTACCATAACTACAGTTTCTCTATGGATTCCAAAGTCTGATTCAAATTTAGCGAATGATTTGATTTTCCAGAACTTTGGAACTGAATGACGCCCGGGTATTATTCGATTTCAGGGAAAACAGTTACAGTTGGAATATTTCTCTGAATGAAAATCCTATTTATTTAGAAAGGATCATTTGAGTAAAAAAAAAAGTTAAACAGTTGGAAAAGGATGCGGCGTCGGTAGACATTCGTTCAAACTTTTTAAAAAGTCTGTTAATAAAAAAAAGAAGTCGCAGTAAGCTCCCGTAAGCCCGTCACTGCGTTTTCATAAGAAAAGAAGAATTGGAGCAGAGCACGACGCGGACCTATTGTTCATGAAATCTTTTATTTATAAATCAAAACTAAAATGGCTAAACACGGTTTCTTCGACCTTCCAGGACGAACAAAGCTTTCGACATTTCACCCGGTGAAAGCATAAGGCACAGGTAAATAGGGCGGACTAATATATTATATGTAGCTTTTCTATTAATTGAATTTCAAATGCAATTCGATCATTTCATATTTCCTTTTGATGAAAACTTCCATTTCGGTTGAAGCAAGGAAAGTATTCGGTCGAAAATCGATGTTAAGTGATTCAGGGTAGGAGAAAATTTTATATCGAAAATTATATACAAGTATAAAAATTACTTAAAGTTCCTCTTACCTATGACCTGAGGCTGCGTAAGCTTCCGCTTACGCAGCCTACTGGGTATAATACTGATGATACTAAGCTGGGGAATAATGAAATGGAGTCATTCTCATAAACTGAATACGCTCTAGAACAAAATTTTCAATTTTGCTTCCGTTGTTTTTCAACTGGTAGTTCATGAAACGGAACTCATTTTCTCGGGTTTTGAATTAAAGTGCTCCGGCTTTTCTTACTTTTCTACCCGAGCGTTTGTCTGGATTGTGACGGGAATACTTAATTTTGGGGGTTTCGCCCTAAAACGTAAATATTTTCATTCGCAACTTTCTCCCACGCGCCTCCTGGCATTTTGTTTTCTTCAACCGTTTACTTTTATATGCTTAGAATGAAATTCGGGTATGAAGTTTTGTGAACCAAATCCAAATTCAGAATGATTAGACTGGTGATCTTTTCTAACTGGTAGAGATTGAAAGTGAAGGGAGAAAGTTCATGTGTGTAGTTGCTAATTTGTAGATAGAAGGAAAAAACTTTGCGTTTCGTGAGGATTTCCCAGGAGTTTTCGAACTTTAACTAAAAGTATGAAAATACTATATAAAGAAGGATAGCGGAAATATTGGCAAGAAGTACTTCGCACAACTAGAAAGACGCCTGGCGCCTTCCTAGAAACCAGTTCTTATAACCATGAAAAAAAACTCCCAAAAGTCCATTTCTGAGACATTTATTCTGAAAGGCAGAGATATGTTCAAACTTTTACTTCAAAAGTCCATACCTCCAAATTCTTTAGACCTAAAAAATATATTTTCTTACACACACCTCCTCAACTTACTACTTTTGAAGGCTCAAAAAAATCCTTACAACATACGACTCCATGTGAGTGACACGGAAGAAATGAACACGTTATTTTCTGGAAAAAAAAATTTGACTGACCACAAATTGAAAAGTTTGAAAGAAATCCATTCAGGCTTTTACACGCTTTTAAACTTTAGTCAAAAGTTAGAAAATGGGGTAGAATCAGAATCACCAAAAAGTTTTGATACATTCTGATAAAATCTGAGTTATTTTAACCAGGTTTTCACCTTTTTTTTTGCTTAATTTCAGAAACAGGTCTAAAAAAATCAATCTTGATGTTCATTATGTCACCGCTATTTCTAATGACTTTGAACTTAGGTTTTTAACAAAAGAAAACCGGTCAAACGTATTTTTTTCAGAGGCACACGCGCTACTTTTGAAGAAAAAAAAACGAAACCTGGTTACCTTCTAATGTGATTTTTTTGTGCAGTGTTTTTCTTTTGGAAGAAGAGCATTGTGTTTTTTTTCCCGTAAGTTAGATTATTTTATGCAAATCCTTGCCAATTTTCTACGTCGATTCATCCCTAAAGATCCGTGAAGATATACCATGACAAAATGATTCATAAAGTTCAAATTCTACTGTGGAATTTTGTCTCACTTCAAACTTTTCATAACCAGAGATCATATTTCTCTTGGTTGCCATGAATATTGACTGAGTGCCAATCAAGATTAGAAAATTCTACCACCGCCGTCATTCGCCATACTGTTTCACCGCCCTTGCAAAATATTATCGGCTCTTCCTTTTACCATCAATCTTTCATTTTGCAGAGGATCCACCACTTAAATCCAAGAGTGGAGCCTCAACTTTCCCGCCAAGGCCACTGAGAAAGACAATACCAAAATACAAAAACCACATTTTGTAGTAATCTTTACAGTTTCCAGTCTTCTTTTCCACTAAAACTTGAGATTTGAACCTAATTCTGAATAGAAGCTTTTTAGATTTTAGAATAGGTAATTAGAAACCTAGAAACTTAAGGTAACAAAGTAAGTAAGCCTTAAGGGAACGTATTTCCAAATATACATGCTAATTTCATGACTATAGACACTGCTACCCGCAACTTTTGTCTTATTAAGCTTCAATCTTTTTCGAGAAGGGGGGGGGGGGGAGCAAAAAACTTTTGTTAAAACTCTTAAAATTTAACAAAATCCTGAAGAACTTTCTTTTTCATTTGATGAAAAGTTAGCAGGCTCACGAGTTAGTTGAGGTATTTTTAAAATAGACCAAGTTTAATTGAAATCCCTTGAAAATTCTCGTGGTTTTGAACAAATTTCCTTGGAGAAAGAAAAGGTGAAAGTTCGAAAATCGTTCTGTAGAGAAAACTCAAAGCTCAAAGGAAAGAAACCTGTTGATGAAATGAAATTAAGTATGGATTGAGTTAAACGTCTCCGTTTCCAACAAAGGACTCTAGAGCGTCACTATTTTTCATTTCCGTAACAGAAACCAATTCCCGCCTTCACACTTTCCTCAATCTTAAATTGACGCGGTACGAAAAAAACTCCCCCCAAAATCGACTTTCTTTTCATCTCGTACTTTCTTCTTTGAGTTACATAAAAACGATTCAATTTCTATAAATAACTTGTGATATGTTAGAAACGTGCTCTGTTCTAGTACTAGAAGAAGGAAAGGCTAGACTAGACAACGGCCAAAGGCAAACGGGCGGTCACGCGCTGGACTAAAAGGGCTGTTAGCGATTAGGTATACATACCACCAAAGCCGTCGTCAAATCCCACTAAGATCAAAAGATCAAAACCTAATCATGATTTTCGTTTCAAAGTTAGAGAATTATAAATCACGCCAAAAAATTGTAGCGTAAACATTTTCCTTCTGGTTGACAATTATGCTTACATGGGAAGGCTGATGACGCGAGAACGATAGTTAAGTTAGTTATAGTTTCCTAGTCAAACGAGTTTCAGAAGGTCAGGTCTCACGGCCAATAAAAGTAAAAATGATAAACGACGTTATGTCACATTTAGTTGACAATTTAGAATATTACGTATACATATTGCTAATTTGAACTTTTGAAAGAAAAAACATCAAACAAGTTTGATGTTCTGAGCGCAACATTTTTTTTTGTTTCAAGTATTCTAAGTACCAAGGACAAACATTGTGGCCCAAGACGAATTTTTTTTATCTTTGTAACCTAAACTACTTTACGTTAGTTGCTGAATTTGATGGCATGTCTACTTTTTGTGCAGATGAGACTTTTTCCTAAATGGACCAAGCATTTTGCTTACAAAGGCTCTACAGTATCTTTAATGCCTTGGCCTCACTTTCTTCCTTCCGCTAAAGTATCTTATTCACAAGTTTAATACAATTTATCTTGCAAAATGCCAATTTTATACTTAGCGTTTTTTTGCTAACTTTTTCCAACCACTTTGCCCCGAGGTCGGTTGCAAATGATTTGCCAATAAGATACCGTAAATCAACAAATATATATTTATGCGCCTACTGTTGACATTTCCAAAAAAATGAAAAAAAATGGAGCCAATGTACGACAACTGAAAAAAGAGTGATTTGTGCAAATTCTTAGTATTTCTGTAAGAGGAATATTGACCTTTTGTGAGCTATGATACCGTGACTTTCCGCTTAGTCTTTACTGCTTTTCTCTAGCTTTTTACGGCCCAATGAAAAGACAAGCCTGAGAATCATAACGGTAATAAACGAGAAGTTAAGGAGAAAATTGAACAAGTGGAATTAAATTCTAGCGAGCCTTCCAGGAAAGCAAGGGGATTTGGTCTTTCTCCCATCCGTCTCCTTGACCTGTCACCTCTTCCCTTCTCGTTTTTTTGGCAAAAACTCATGAGTCCCTAGAAAACGACACTCACCTGTCTTACCTTTTGCAAAAAAGTGGAAAGGTAAGTTTTAATGAAAAAAAGTTGAAGTAGAGCTAAGCTCTGTTGAAACTTATTAGAGGTGACTTGTAATTTCACGCTAGGGCACTTAGATGGACGATGTCAATTTCTAGCAAAAAGTTTAAAACGCTAAGAAAAATTCCAGATGTTTTCTTCTTAAAGCTGCTAATCAAATATTTGTCAACATTTGTCATTTCATAATCAAATGTCAACACTGGCGGCGCACGTCTTTTTTTTTTAGCATTATGTAACTAGCACAGATGCGTGACGACGGACAATTGCGTCTTACGTACACGCTTAAGAAATAAGAAGGAAAGTAAGTTTGTAGAAGGTCTTTGATTAACTCCACTTAATTGAACCTAATTGAATAAATGGTAGTCTTAAACATTTAAAAGTGAAGCCTGACACGAGTTGGGATGGGTTGAGTAAGTACAAAGTTAAATTTTTTTTAAATTTTAAAAAAAGACATTTTTTTTTAAAAACAGAATCTAGGTCACCGCCGAAGACTGGTATAAATTGAACCTAACAAAGGTCCTAAGTCTTCTAAACTTTTCTCTAGGGAGGACTATACCAAACCTCCCGAAAATAGTGTGATTGTATGAAATGGATATGGATTTGTAATCATTAGAAGACAACGGCGTCGTAACGGATGTGTCTGTGGTAAGCACCGAATTGCATAAGGAGCAAAGTCTGGAAAAGGTTGACCTGAAGTTGACCTGTCTTCGAATGTCGTATTATTTCCAAGACTATCTCCAGCACTTTCGTCTTGAATACTTCCGAGTTCTTCGATAGCATCTTCTCCCGTATCACCAATTTCCATCTGATTAAGCCCCATTTCAGATTTACTCTCCATTTTTTACTTTGTGTACACAAGGGAGAAAAAAGTGTCAGTTAAGAAGCTTAAACTTTTTGTCCTGAAAAATGTAGAGAGGTGGCACTTAAGGGAAAGTTTGAGGTCATAGGATTTAACATAGTTAGCTGGGTAAAAGCTTGACAGTTTTTAGCACTCTGCAGATTATCACTTTTCTTCCACTTTCACTAACCGTGACAAAAAATGTAACTTTTTTTTTTAAATTAAAGTACTTTACTAAACAAGGCAAGGCGATGGTTTCAAGGTACTGGGGTGTAAAAATGAAGCACTGGAAATTTCTCAAGTTTTGACTCACTATTGTACAAATTTCGTTCGTTTTTTTGCGAGTACACAAGTCGAGATGATTTAACTTTCTATTTTAAGTTCTCAACCAATGGGGTCTCTGGCATTGAAAGTGAAGCGAAGGCTAAGACAGTTTTTAACCTGGAACTCTTCCATTGCAAAAAAGATGCCTGTCAATTTTCGTAATTTTTCGCAATGAAGTTTCACAACCTCTGCTGTCTTTGCCTGACGGAGAGGTACTAAAGTAGTCTTCCCAAACATGAGGTTTTTCCTCCAAACTCGTCATGGGCCGAAGTGAGCTCAAAGTACGAGGTGAGTTCTGAAACCTAAGGCTTCTTCAGAAATTCCCGCTTTCTTTAACACTAAACAGAAGCGGAAATATTTCTCGCCTGCTGAATCAAAACATTTCAGTGGAGTAAACTGAAAAAAAGGTAATTCGGGGGTGGGTGGGTTTAAAGCTAAATATAATTATTGAACAGGATTCAGAAAAATGCTTCTTATTTTGGACCAAACTCACTTAAGCCTGCGCCTGCTTCCTCTTACCAGAACTTTTTTTTCTTCCAGAGATGGTTTTATTATCGGAGTTGAAATTCCTTAACTATTTTTTTCCCTGCAGCATTGCGTGCATTCATCCCGAAGTTTCGGTAGATACCCACCCGGGTATTTTCCTTCTTGGTTCGCAATGATGTGTAAACCGTTGATCTCACATGGTTCTTTTCAGAATCTATTGGAGATGCAGGAAGGAAGATGTGTTGTTTGGAATTTGAATTGAAAAAAAAAGTTTCTGTGACTCACTTTTTTTTGAGTAAGGAAAGAAAATATTTTAGTATTGCTCATTCATTCCGGTTAAAATACCCGGTTTTCGGATTCAGGCCAACATGGGCATCATGGGTGTATCGTTTCCAGTTCGCCGAAACCCGCATATGAGATAATCGCAGGTAAGATTTTCTTGAAAATAATATGAAACATCAAAAACATGTTGTCAAATTTTATAATGAAATGTCTTAAACATCCATTCCAAGATTTTGCGATTATTTCTTTTATTTTAAGGTTGAATGACCTTTTGGAGTTTACGTTTAGTGTTGTTTGACTTTTTTTACCCTAGGGTAAAATTTTGAAAAAACTTAAAAAACTAAAATCAAACCTATGCAAAAATTCACAAGTCGGATGGCGTCTATTTCTTAGGAGCGGACACGAGCATTAGCCTATAACATAATAAACTGACAAAAGTTGCGAACATAAATTTCGTCTGGACTAAGAACTTGGGCTATAAATTTCACAGTCGTAAGTCAGAGTTAAGTGGAAAAATTAGAAAGATTGAAATTGGAACGTTATTTTTTACAAGATATTCTGAAAGTCAACGTACAAATTAAGTATTTTTTTAAAGGAATTGATGAGAGTAGTTAAAAATTACAAGGTCTTAATGGTATCTTTGAATTTGACACTTTAGGTTCAAACTAATTTACAATAGTTTAAGAGGGAAATTTGATATAACAAAAAAAAACATTCTTGACTTGAAACGTATGTAATTTTGAATGTGAAAATGCACAATATTTTCAAAGATTTTTTATCATGTCAATTTCCGCGAACCATGTTCCGGTTTGAAAAATAAAATTGAATTTTCTTTTGTATATATTTTCTTGTACTTTGATGAATTTATGTAAAGAACGTAGTATGTAGAAATTTCCCAATAAGATCAATCTTTTCACGCTTTTGGTATGTAAATGGATAAAATTGCTCCAGGACGTAATTTCCTGAATAAACCGTAGGAAATAAGACAATTTTAGTTTCCTTGGTGAAAATAAAGTTTGTACATCTCCGTCTTTTCTGTGGAGCCTTGGGACTTCTTGAATCCATGGTTACGATGTTTTCTGTCACCCTGCATCTTCTTTGAAAAGCCAAGGACGCTGTCAATGTCAAGACTACTTTTGGTACGGATTCATCAACTCTAACTTCTGGAACCACGATCCTTCGAGCCTAGTAACCTAAAACTTCGTGAACCTTTTTTTGTTTGCGTAAGCTTTTTAAGAAAAAAGAACAATAGAAATAATTACATCAGGACTGAGACAACAATCGAACAAGACGTGTGAGATCTACATAATTCTCCGCTTTGAACGTTAAGTTTCGAAGAATTAACTACGGTGACAAAACTTCGATCGTGGATTTCCAATGTGTCACACAAAATAATAAAGTAAGCAGGTTTTAACACGCCTGCTTTGATTAACATTGTGTTGAAGCGCGGAAAACTTAACGGATTTCCTCACAAAACCATTAAATTTGAAAACAATGAACACAAAAGTTGTATAAATTTTGAATTCAATTAGAAACAGGAATCATTTTCTTACTTTTTTTCTTCACTTAAATTTTAAAGTGAAAACGGTGAGCCATTTACACTCTTCTTTCTAAAATTTAGCACTCTAGTAGTTTAGCATACCCACCGACACACCTACTACTAATTTGCAAAAGTCTACTCATCTCATCACTAGCCCGTCTTGTATAAAATTCTGTTTTGTTCATTATTTTTCTTAATTTTCGCGAATTTCAATAATTTATGCAACCCTTCAATTATTATTCCTGACAACAGATGTCACTCGAGAGAATGAAATTTCAGCGAATTCCTACAACGAAGGACAAATCATGAGATATGACCCGATAAATTCTAAGAATTAGCGAATCATTCAGGTTATTAGCGCCAAAAATGGGTTCTTGATCAAATCGCAATTGATAGGCAAAGCGTCACGACACGATGGCTCATTTTCAGTTTGTAGAATACGGAGCGCTTCTTCGCATTGAGAGAGGTCAGAGGTCGAGTCGAGTTGATTAATAAATCTCTGATTTATTAGAAACTAACCTTAACCTAGATATCCTAACCTAACGATGCCCTATCAGATGCTGCTCCTTCCGTCTCCAGTCCGCGAGTGATTGACTTGTGGTTCTGATCTCTCCTTCTGACGGGCGTTGGAGTTGTGCTCCGTCCGTCACACAGTTTCTACAGTTTTGTTTGGACGCCGCAGGACTTTACAGCACTGCTGTTGCGGCATTTGCCTTGTTTTACAGGAAAAGTGGATGAGGTATTACTTTATTTTTTTGATCATTTTGAAGCAGAATTCTATACTAAAGTTTTTTTTTCCTTACAAGAGGATTTTCTGGAAACTAATAGGCTTCCTTCAGGTTTAGGTTAAGCCTTTATTTGCACAAGTTTCGGTTTGTTTTCCCAATTGGTTCTAAATCCCAATTTATTCCGCAGGGTATTACCATGTAACAAAAAGCTATTCACCAAATTGAACCGAATTTAGTTTTACATTTTTTGATCACCAAGTTTTTCTAAAATGAGGGTCCAATCATCTAGAATTAGTGTGCTTGGTAGTATAGTAGTTTTGGCTATTGGTATCACATGCCTCTACACGTTTTCTTACAAAATACTACCGCGGTTTACCTGGTCCAACAGTAACAAATTAAATTAATTATGTTAATTTAGTTTAGCGTGAAATTATAAAGTTATTATTTCTAATATTAATTTAATCATCAAATTTTCAGGAGAGTGCCAACCTGTGATTGAGGAATACAGGTCAAATTTTCCGATTGAACATTTTAGTATAAGCGATCGCCTCCGTCAGGCTGAAGCCAATTGGAAACGAGGCGTCGACCGGAGACATGATGCACTGAAACGAGTTTCTCTAAAAGATGGATTGGTTCCCGAAAGTACTCCAGCCTTATGGGACTTCTTCTATCCTTACTTTGATTGTCCTTATACAAAAGAACGTATTGGCAGACTTGGCGACGGTGGGAAATGGATTTGTGGATTTGATCAACTTGTGATGAAACCTCAATGTCTCGTGTATTCATTTGGGATAGGTAGTGATACTTCGTTTGAGAACGAAATAGTTTTGCGAACCGAGAATTGTAAGGTGGTCACGTTTGACCCCACGCTCGGCACGAATCGACCCTGGATTTCAAAGAAATATCGTGACAGAGGAAATAAATTCCGTCCAATAGGACTTTCATCAAATGTCACTGACAACATGGGAACACTCAAGAGTATCATGATAGAAGAGCAAATAGAAACAATTGACATTTTAAAGATTGATGTGGAAGGATCGGAGTGGGAAGCAATAGAAAAGATTTTAGAAGATTTTCCAGATCAACTTCCTTTTGCTCAGTTACAGATTGAACTTCATGTTGATGATATACCTCCAGAACAATGGATTGGAAAAGTATTAACTTTCTGGGAGAAACTAGAAGCGGCTGGACTTCGTTGTTTCTTTATAGAACCAAACCTTCAAGTGAAAGATATGAAGTATATACATGCATTTCGTGAAGTTGGATTTATAAACTTAAAAATGAAGCCGTTTAGAGCAACTTAAGAAGCTAGGATGTTCTGTTGGTCAGGCAAAACTACCGAGATAGTTAATCAGTCAATTGTAAACTTTATAGAAAACAAAACGCTTCAAATTATGAGCACCAAACGTCTAAAAAATTCCTGCAGTTTATACCGAAAATATCAAGTTTCCATAGCAATCGTTTGTTACCCAGCTTAAATGACAAACGTCTCAATTTTGGTTGATTTTTAGGCGAAAGTTTTTTTGTATTATAGTGGTTCTTAATAAATCATATCAAAAGCATTCAAGTCAATCGTACAGTGTCACTCAACATTTTTGTAATTGAAAAATTACTCCTCCTCTGTTCAAGACTAAAGAAAATGAGTAGAATGCTGTCAATGGGTGATACTTTGCGTCGAGATTCGTCATCATCCAACCATGTAAAAAAAAATTTCCCAGCTCAATGTCTTCATCTAATGTTACTTTTTTGTTACTCCTTTTGTTACTACAACGAATTACTTTCATATTTTTCTAGGATTTTCTATCTTCTAATAGTACTCCATCCCAGACGTGGAATTGTTCCAAATTCACTAATGGACCTACCAACTCTGTAGATATAATAGAAAAATCTCTAAATCATCCAAGTCTTTCCCAGAATTCGGACTATAATGCATCTTCCATGCACTTTGCTCGAGAGGTAAAGTGCCTAAAGTATTGATTAGAAAAAACTTCAACTTCCTTTTGCCTAAATACTTTCTCCTTCTTTTCCTAAAAAAAACTGCGTGTGTATTGAAACGAAGAAAAAAAATTCTCCAACATTATTATCCACACGGAAATACTTCAAAACTTATTCATGTTTAAGAAAAATTCAAGAACTTTAGACAAACAGGGCGTTCGAAAAAGAAATGTTTTTTATAAAAAGTTAAGGTAGTGAACTAATGAAAGATGCGAAAAATCGACCTTTTTTTTTTGAATATCGACATTAGAAGACTAATGAGGCAATTTAGAAGTTACACCCAAATATCCTTTTCAATCAATTCACTCCTCCACTCCATGCCTGGTGCCCGGAACACTTTTTTTTAAAAGGAACCACCCGGGTATCTCTTATGCCTTTAGAATTCACTTCCAGGAACCTTATTTTCATAACTATCCAGATGCGAAGTAGTGATTTAAGAAAGACGCTCTCACGCTGGGCTGCTTTTTCTTTCTTTTCCTAACTTTCTTGGGTTTTATGATGATGACTAAAGTTTTTGTTACTAAAGTTGACGACGTCTCAGCACGACTTTTCAGTCTGTATCAATATCAATTCAAAAGTTCCTACCTCTGACTCAAGATTCATTGACAAATAAATTAAAACGGGCGCACAAATTTAGAACTAGCGAATGCAAACTCATTATGCGGGTTTTTAGTTGTGTATAAAAAATTACGGTTTTCAAAATAACAGAATTTAAACTTTGAAGAAAAAAAACGATTTTTAAAAAAACTGACAAAGTTTATGTTTTATCCAAAAAGTTTAGACTGTGGCGATAGGTTTTGTTATTTGTCAAGTCTTAGACTTCTAGAAACACTAGGAACTGTGTAGTGAAATTTTTGTGATTGTTTTTACAGCTGCGAAATTCCGGAAGGCAAGACGTTTCAAGTCAAAATTCTCCAGGATTTACTAAAGCAAGAACTACGCCCTACTTATTTGACACTGGAGAACCTCTAGGAAGTTTAAGTAGCTCAATAGCACAAACTATCAAAACCAAATTGAAACCAACACGTGAAGAAATGAAGGAAAAGTTGGTCACCGCACTTTCATCGGATTCCAATGTAGGAATATTACCCGGCTACAAATCTAACGGGTAACTTCTTTACAAATACCATTACCAAAAAAAATTCACTTTTAGTTAAAAAAAAATAAGAAAGTTTACTCAGAAGGAAATTAATTTACACTTTGTAAATTAGATTCACAGGTGGTGGTTTCCACGGTCTTAGAAGTTCACAATCTGCCACACTTTACGGGAATAGAGGTTTTGAACCTGAACCACAGCGCATTCCTTCTCCCGTGGCACGTGCCCAGGCAGCCATAGGAAAAACACAACAAGAAGTTGGACTAGCCCAGGGAATTTTACAAGGAAACAACAACCGAATTGCTGGAATATATCGACATCCTAGCGGAGACAAATGGCTTAATGCCAGTACACCCGGAGCGGGTAGAGACTATTTACCGATATTTTCATGCCTTCTGTACACATAACAGCAAAACTTGAGGCAAAACCACGAAGTTTTGTTAAAGATTTAAAAAAAATTCCAATTGGGAATTCTCCTGGGGAGAAAGTTTTGGAGAAAGTCTTTAAATTCTCGGCTTAAATAAAACGAACACTAATGACTTTTAATTTTCAATTAGGGTGTGACTCTGCATCTGTTCGAAGGCTCAAACAAGATCGTTATCGACGAGATCTCGAGACACAGATGGAACAGAGTCGTCTCCGAAAAGCGGTTGAATTGAAAAAAGATCGAGAAGGATTGGGGCATCCACTTGGAACAGGATATAATTCTCATTCAATTTACACTTTGTCCATGGATGAACCAAAGCCTATTATCAAAACGAGTTGGTTACTCACTCGAATCTAATTCAAAGTTGGAACTTCTCACAAAACTTTCATTTTTACTCACTACTTTTCTAGATTCGTATAGCTCAAATTACTCGGAAGGAAAGACTGATTCGGTTCTCGAGAGACCGTTGAATTCATCTAAGTCAGATTCTGACAAACTTCAGTTTTCCACAAGTCCATGGCTAGACAAGCAGAGTGCAAACGTAACCACAAGTAGTAACTTGGCGCAACCACAAAGCAGCAACTTGATGCAACCGAACACCAATAATTTGATGCAACAACCACCACCTAAACAATATACAGATCCGGCCAATGATCAGAACCAGTCACAGACAAAACCTTATCCTCGACATCCGCCACGCCCACCTCCGCAGCAACAATCGTTTGCGCCAAATCCGTATTACCCGTCACAACCCTCCATGCCGATGTACCCTTATCCTTATCCGTACTCGCCGCAACCTCCAGGTCAAGTACCATTTCAAATGTTTTCTCCACCGATTGCCCAAATGCAACAATTTCAACAATACCCGCAACAGTCAATGATGTTACCAACTCCACAATTCCATCCTGTGACACAGAATGTCAATGCACCCATCGCGACTTTTCAAAGTATAAAGAATTTAAACCTTCGCGGTTAATGTAATAAGGTATAAAGCTTATAATGAAATTATGGTAAAGATTCGTCAGGATTAGTCTCACCTAGGACAAATGCGAACTTTGACCTACAATTACAAAAAGAACGTTTTCTAAATGCGAATCAAAAGGAAGATCCAATGTCAAACGCTAAGTCAGAAATCCGGCCGGTGACAGATATTGACGGAGAAGTGGATGAAACTGCTATTCGGCAACACATTTGGCAGGTGAGCCTAACCGCGTCACTTATATCATCATCAAAGCTAATGACAAAATTTTCTTGTTTTGTATCCAGACTTCCGACCAATTGGCCAGCGATGATTTGAAAAAGGCAATGTACCAAACACTCTTAAAAAGACAAATAATTGAAAAGCAACGACAAACAGAAGAAGAACGTGTGAAAGAGGCAGAAGATAATCAAAAACTAGAACGAAATATTGAAGAATACCAAGCTAAGATGCGGAAACAAATTGCAGAAGAACAACTTTTTATCAAAAAGAAGCAGGGTGTTAACGGAATCGAAGAACTTAATTGGCCGATTGTTTCCACACCAAAGATGAAACAACGTCATTGTCCTCCTACTAGAATTGTGTCAGACTGGAACATTGCAACTGTACCAAGAGAAAAAATTTCAAAAAATGATTTGGATGAAAAACCAATTAAGCTCGTTCATTTGCCTGAGAAAGTGGGCGATACAATCACGCCAACGCAACTGAAGATGAAGTCTATTGACCAAAGTGGTATAATCTCGAAGCGCTTTTGCTATAACGATTGAATTAAACTATATTTGTTTTCCAATTTTTAATTTTCTTTTAAATTTTTTTATTAATTTAGAAGTTCCTTCTTGTCTATCATCTGACGCAGTCACGTTGTCTAGTGGAATGCCCATCGATTATGGCGAGCAGAGAAATTTGGCAGAGAATGGTGATGGGTTTAGTCTTGAAAAGAAGTCTAGTTCGGTTAACCTTGCTACAAATTGCGACGATGATGATGACGTTGACATCCTATCCCAGATTAGAAACGCATTAACATTGGAATCAAGACGCATGGAAAATCTAATGGGCAGGTCGAAAGGTCACTAGTTTCGTCTATCAAATATCAAAATTTCAGCAGTAATATTACAAAAAAGCAATGTAGCTAAGTAAATGAAGTAAAGTTCCTTCTCAATGTCAAGTCATGGATTTTGACCTGTTTTGCAGAATTACTCTTTTTTAAATTTAACAAACTACTACCAAAATGAACCAATCGCTATTGTAGCGGTGCAAAAATTTTTGTTTTGTAAGCCTTACAACGTTTAGCCTACTGGCTCCCTCTCTGTGTAAACTTGTGAATTTAGTGCCCTAACAAGAGAAAATTGAAGAGTCATTACAGTAATTTGCCAAATAGATGGCTCGTTATACGCAGTTTTGAAAGCATGAAGACGCTTTTTTCACTCTAAACATTAATTACCGTTTTTAGTGGTAAATTCACATATTAGTTTGCGACACTATAGTAAATCATTATTAATTTTTGCAAGAACACAAATTTGTTTTTGTTAAAAACGTGTGTAAAAGTTGAGAAAATTTATTACTTTCGATGCCGTCATATATATACAGGTGGTAATTGCTATTGTGGTAAGTTACTCAAAAATTCACAAATTCACGACACTTTTGCTACTTTTTTTTTCTAAAAAAAAGGTTAATCAAAACTTTTTGTTCTAAAGTAAATAAAGAATAGCATTGTTTTAAACTAAAGGTCATAGTTAAAACCTAACCCAACCTAACGTTCAAATCTTACTATAAAGGTCAGACACAATGAATACGCAGGTGCTTCAAAATTCTGACACTTACCATGGTCATTATGAAAAATGTAGAGGTCATGAGCAATTTGAAATTCCACTTACTAACCCTCGATGAAATGCATTTCACAAGTAAAATTTAAATAAGTTGATTAATGAGCTAGTATCACTTGTTCAATAATTTAGTTGTATTTATCAATTCCTTATCTTACATTATCATGTTAGGTTTGTTAACCTAGCATATTACAACTTAAGAGCGGCCAACCTCTGGATTCAATTTATGCACCTCAGACTGTCGTTTACTTTTGAGAACAAATCACGCAAAGTATTGTCATTCATTTTTTTTAAAAAAATGCTATTACTCAAATAATAGCGCGTTGCTCATTTTTTTTTGAATTGCACTCTTATTATTGAAGAACACTTGAAAAGAAAATGCCAGGCTCAAGGATTATTTGAAAGACTTAAGTGGCACAAGGTATAATAACGCTTGTAATTGAATGAAAGCGAAGACAGTATTTATGAAAGCTTTAGCATTGTGTAAGTTTTGGTAAATATGATCCTGTTAGAACCAACTATTAATAAATTTCTTAAATAACTGTCATAACCAGGTTATTTTAAATTTTTGTTTTTATACATTGGTATTCTTACAGATAAAACTGAATAATTACGTTTAATTTGATTCCCTGCGCAGTTACTTGTAAAGGTTGTAAATTTGTTAGAAAGCGTTTACACGTGAGTTGCGACTTTTTTCTTTTTTTTTAAATTTATCTAAACTAGAAGATTCAATAGAAAGCTTCCAGTGTTAGTATTTTTAGAAGTATTTTGATGCAAGGCACGTTAGATTTTAGGTTACCAACAATAAACTTCGAGGTATCAAACTTTTTTTTTCGTTTTTAATTTTTGCACTCATCTCATGCTGGAGCTATTGACGTAGTTGTTAAAATCTTGAACTAAATGTTGAAAGCGTTTTTCCTAGTAAGATAAGATTAGTAGTTTGCCAATTAAATTCCGTCAAACGTATACACATTAACCACTACAATATAAATGTATACTACACTCTTTGCCCTTTATCACTACAAAGTGAAGAGTGGCAGTGTTTAATATCTGTCATCGGATGAATTTTGCTGAAAAAGCAAAAGAATTTGAACTCAAGGTTTTAATATTAAAAAAGAAACAAGAAAAAAACTATTTTTAACATAGTGTGAGGAAAAAGTCTAATTTTAAAAATTTATCATAAATCATAGTAATTAATAAATAAATCAATTGTCATTTGATTATTTGTTCGAGTAAAAGAAAAAGGGTTTTGCGTGTTAAATATTCAAACCTCATAAATATTTTTTTTCCAAATACGAATCTTTTCCAAAAGCTTCTAGAAAGCTTCTAGCCTAGAACTTTATCCTATTCTAAGCTAGTGAATTGATTAGTTAAAAAGTAGTAAGTTACTCTTGAGACAAACTTTTAGTTGATGAGGATATAATGTTTGTAAAAAAAGAAAAGTGTGGATTATATGAGATGATCCATAAATAATTCCATAAGTTGAGGTGGGAAGTCTCGAAGGGTCTTTTGCCTTTAGGTCTCTTCATCTTTGCCAGTAAGTTGTAGAGATTTGATCTCTTGGCGGTTGGGTGTTGAGGGAGTTAAGTCTTAAGTGCGGGTGATTTGAGCGTCCAGAAGGGAGGGCAAATTCGGTGAAATTCGGGTAAAAGTAGTCTCCGGCCTTTCTCCACTTATTGATCCCTCTTCTAGATCTGCTCTTTTGAGGGTCCCATCCGTCAGTTGATAAAAGGGGCAAGTTGAGACTAGAGATTGGGACAAAGCTAAACTTTACTTTTGCTTTCTCCTTTCACCAGAATGAAACAGACGTTCCAACTATTTCAAGAAAGTTTGTCTCCCAATCTGCTCACTGAGTCAAGCCTTTTCCTTCCCCTTCCTATCTAACTTTTCCTATATACAGTCAATTTTCCATAGCTATTCGCCTTAAAACTACGACCCCAATGCGGTCCTCTACTAAGAATTGGCTAGGAGACGTAACAAAAACAAATCATATGATTCTAGACAAGGGGGCAAGCAGGGAGGTAACCAGGGATGTCATTTCAAATTCATTACAACGCTTATTCTTTTTGGCTAACCGAGTTTCAAATGGGTAAAAACATACTCACTGTTTGGAAAAACTTTTTTTTGGTACAAACTATTTTTTTGTATACAAAAAACTTAGTCAGGAAGAGATGCGTTTTGTAGCGAAATAGGATTCTTGCTGAAAAGTACAGCATGGTTGGAAAAGTTTTATAGGATCCACTTTTCTCTCTGCAAATTTTTACGGTTCCTAAACATTTTCACGTAGAGCAAAATGTATTTGAGACACAATGCAATTATTTACGGCAATCACTTACGGTTATAAGAACCAAGTTATAAAAATATGAGTCAACAGATATTAGGAGGGTTTGACGAAATAACAGTATCCGGTCCATCAAAACCACAGTAACGAGTTCGTTGGAAGGTCTGACGTGTAAGAAAAGATAATAAAAAAAAAAGAATAGAATTCCTTTTTTTTTAAAGAAATAATTTTTTTTTCATGTAAAATTGATGAAGTTGTTTTATTATCCACTGTGTTATTTTCTTCTTAAATGAAATCAAGGAAAAATACCTCAAGTTGATCTCATCGATGCCGGCAGGCGTCTTTCTTTCCACTTCCTTCCTCCTTTCTCCGCTCCAGAGAATTCCATGACGTCTTATCCTGGATGAAATTTAGTAGGCGGAGAGTAAAAAGCGGGAGATGCATTTATCGGGAAATGACAGCGTAATAAGTTGACACAGTTCCAGCTAGTTTCCTCCCGCGAGATTGGAGATCCGAAAAGATCTCCCTCTCTCTTAAGAATTTAACCCTTTTCAAAAGCTTTCAATTCCTGTCCATTGAACTTTTCGTCAGAAGATGATTTTTTTTCCTGTTGATTTTTTTTCCTGTTGGTATCACTCTCTGCCTCCCAGTTTTTTTCCGACTCTCCACTTCCTCATAAAATGTATACCCATTTAGGTTTTATTTTTTGTGTGTGCCAAGCATCGACGCATGTTAAAAAAGCTCAACTCCCATCTACCTTTTGGAAGTAACTGAACATTTTTTAAAAAAAAAACAAAGGTGTAATTAGAAAAAAAAGTGATGAACTGCAGACACTCTAATGTATGAAAAGTAATATAATTAAAGGTATACGCTTAATATTTTTATCAATGGGTCAAAGGTCATTGGCCACCACCACAGGGAGTTGCTGGACCTTCTGAACTCACTCAACCTCTTCTCTCCAGATTTGTGTTTAATTGTTCTGGCTTGGAGGGGTTCGAGTGTCCAAGTTGACTATTATGTTACTCTAGCCTTCCATTTAGGGCAAGTGAGTGAGGAGGATTGACTTATTCCATTAGACTAGGATATGACAATAGGCCATCATAATAATAACAGTATCTTCTGGCAAAAAGAACAAAGGGGGAAGTATTTCGTGTTAAGACAGATTGAGAGAGACGCACGCGTGTCAAAAAGACCGTACAATGTTAGTGCTCAAATACAACTCTCTCTTCGTCTTCCCTTGCCAAATATTCTTCTAAGGTTATATGGAGGAAAAACTTAGGCTAAAATTCATTTCGAAAAGGCAAACGTATTCTAGATTTTTCGAGACCGAAAAGTTGATACCAAGTTGTAATAGTTGGTAACAACCCGCGTGACCCAAGTGGGCAAACGTCAGCATCGATGCCTCATTGATTAGGTGTGAACAAGTCGGGAAATTTTAAGTGTATTAGTAGAATTAAAATTCTACGAATATGAAAGAACTCTACTCTTTTTTTTAAGTGTTTTATCGGATGTCAAATTGATCTCCCATTTATGGTCAGAAATGCCGCTATGCTTTGCAGTGTAGCGTCGCTTTAATTTGATGGGGGTCAAAACTAACAAAAGTTCAGCATTTCACAACTTTACGCTTCAAATCAACAATTGTTTTGTTTTGTGTCAAAAACAGAAAATATTTGTTTTAGACAAGTTGTATCATACGAAAGTTTTGAACTTTTTGGCGTTTTTTCTCCCCTCATAAGGTTAGTCCCTGCCTCTTTGCCGTATGAGAACTGATGATAGCTAGTACTAGGCAAGATTTCCTCATGATTCTCACAGCCCAAAACCAAAGGCAGTCAGTCGAGAGTGGGAAGTCGAGGAAGACAGACTAACTACGCTGCAAAATTTTTCTTTAGGGATTTTACGACAGTAAACACTTTTTGTCCAAAATTAAAACATTCAAAACTAATCCGTCACGAAGGCTTGAAGCCAAAAAAGCACTTTTTCAGGCACCGTTAAAAAATTTAGACGCCTTATAACCTTGGGCAAAATCAAAAAAAAGTACAATAGGGCCAAACTCTACAAAAATAGGGTAAAAAAACTTGAACAACCCAATTTTCATTTTCGTCAGTAAAAAAAGAAGAAAATTTGCTGGGAGAAAGGAAGTAAAAAACGAAGCCTTTTTTCTCCAGTACCCTTACTGAGTACCTTTCACAAGTGTGAAAGTGGTTTTTGTGTAAAAAAAAAAGCGGGACACTTGAAGCCACCAAGGTCTTTTGACCTCATTATCACTCAACCTTCATCGACTTCGTCCACCATCCACCCACCCAAAGGAGGAGCTCATCTCCCTACCACCGCCACAATTCAACTATTGACTAACTTGACGAAGGCTAAAAAGTAGTCGAAGCCTATTACTTCCATAACGTTAGTGACTCTTCTATACAAAGTCCAAGTGCTTCTCTTCCAGGACTATCCAGCCAAGTGAAAACTGAATTAAGGACGACACAACCACTTCTCCACAAGAGTTATTCAAAGGGCTCTCATCGATTTTCCCATCAACCCAACCTTAACCACTTTCACCAAACGAAGAGAAAGGGACGACGGAAGCGCCTTACAGTTTTCTACTTTTGGCGCTTTTCTTCAGAGAATAACCCGTAAGTTACAAATTGTTTCAGGCGTTATAACTAAAACGTATTAAGGCCTCATTCCTACTCAACCAAATCTGCCTTAAGTCATTCACTCAACTCTAATAACTATTTAACGTTGACTTATAAAAAAAAGAAAAGAAAAAGTAAAGCGCGTCTTCGACTTTTAAAAGTGGTGACGAATGAAGATAGAGTTACGCAAGTCATACTGTGTATCTATTACGTATTTATCCTTTTGTTCCAAGTGGGAAATTGCGCAAAAGGAAAAAAAAAGCGTATAACTTTTTGGCTTCTGTCAAAAAAATGCCTTTTGGAACCAAATATTTCACAGGTTTACATACACACATATTTTCTCAGATTAAATAACACCCTACTCAAAAGACTACAGATAGTTACAGAAGAAAAGCTTCTTTATTTTTTTTTATTTTAAATTTTTGTTTTCAAAGTCGTTTGAAATGTGTGTGTGGGTGGGTGACATGGCGTAAGAGGCCTATATACAGGTTTTGTCAAAAGTCGTACCACCAGCCTCAAATCTCCCTCCATAAAATCGCAACTGTACAAACTTTTTTTTTCTTCTTGTGACGAGGCTAATCTAGGCCTCGAGAATGATAACAGAAAGACACATCATTTGACATCTTCTTTTATTTGAATGCTTTAATAAAAAAGGAGAACCTACTTTGACATTAGAGAATAGCTCCTTTTCGGTGAAAAAAGAAATGAGCAACACCCGCGGATTCCGGGAAAGATATTTTGCAGGTTTCTAATTTTATACTCAACAAGTTCAAATGCGGTCAAGTTTTTTTTTTGTTCAAGGTTCTTCACAAAAAATGCGCCTAGTTTTACAAGACTACTAAAAGTTTTAATCCAAAAAAAATTTTTTTTTGCTTAGGTTAGTGAAATAAAAAATTTTTTTTTATTAAAATCCAAACTCTTTGGTATTCTTCTCTAAAACTTTAAGTGTTCATGACAGGTTTGACAAAGGCAGTCAAAATGTGAGAATGCGACGTGAATACGAGTTGACCAAATTAGGTCAGAGATGAAATGAGTACAATGCACCAAAAAAAAAACTTTAGCCCAAAAGTAAATGCATACGACGTAATATTGCAAATGTGTTTCAACTTGTGTGTAAAAACGTTCTGGACCAAATCCATCGCATCAACTAGTAGTAGAGAGAGACCATTTTGCCTCCTGTTTTACTACCTACTAAATATACTTCAGGCCCAAAAAGAGGTTGAGCCAGGGTACATCAAACAGGAATTTAATGACGGGTGGCCAAAGTGTAGTTGTGTCGCCGCGCAGACCTTCAAAAGGTTACGAGGGAACAACGTAACTAAACGATTGAATTAAAACGAGAGGTTTGGGAGATTTTGACATTGGTTGCGCCGTAAGCGATCGATCATTTATGTGTGTTACTATGAGATTTCGTAGGAGCTTCCCTACATTTTGTGGTGTGGTAAGATCTCAATGTAAATGTGCAATAGAAAATGTTTGTATCCGACAAAGGAAAAATCTAGTCAAGGTTACCTGCTACTTACAAAAACTTTTTTTTTTGCACTTGAGATCCTTGACGGCTAAAGTCAAGTATCAGCATCTGAATTCAGATTTCCGTTTTTGCAATACCAAATGAGTCAATTTCGCACACACAGATTATCAACTGCACTCGTTCTCACCTTCTACAAACCTTCTTTAAAAAATTATATCGCTCGATAATTTGACCGCTTAAAGTGATCAAAGTGTCACACTTTGTATGGGGGGGGGGCGGGTGTTACGCGCCTTTTCGTCGACATTTTCAGAAGGGGGGGGGGGGTTATATCGACTCTAGTGCGAGGTTGGATTTTGGGAAGAAGTTTTTTGGAGTCATGTTGTGTGTCATGTGAATAGAGCCCATTTGTATGCATGAAGTGGATATGCTTTCCTAACAAAAGACCCCTCCCAAAAACTTATTCTATTTTCTATTCAAAGGAAAGACATAAAGGACAATTTGGAACTTATATATTTCCTTAACCAACACTTAGAATCCGATGGATAATATGGAGGGAAGAGAGGGAAAATCAAAAGAGTAAATTGAGGGCATGATTAATTTAAAAACAGAATTAATTTGTAAGGATAATAATTATATTGCTCACACCATTGGCAACCCTCTATACAAAACAATGTTATTGAGAAATGCACATGGCTGTGTAAACTTAGCCCCAATTTAACGCGTGTAGTGTGGTTTTCTGTCTCCTCGTCCTCTTAAGCCATTCTGATTGATTTTTTTATACGGATTCAACCACTATTATAGCCCTCTTTAATTTAACGAGGTGGTATATAAATAAGTTAATGAAAAACTTTTACTTGGAAAAGTAAAATTTAATACTAACCCGCCTTTTACCCGTCTTCAAAAACAATTCCTCATTGAAAGTTAATTTGAGCCTAATTGGAGGTGAGTAGCGTTTTAACACCGGGGGTGAAGTGTGTGTACTTTTTTTTTAGAACTTTATTTTCAACAAGTTAGTTTTTTTCACTGTTTACGATGTGATACTTTTAGTTATGTTTTGAATAGAAGTGAGGGATATGATGGTCATCGGAAGAGATGGATGAATGATTGGGGTTCATTATAAATCTCCTTGTTGGGGGTAGTTTTTTTTATGATGGGGGTAGATTTTTCGTAGGGGTAGTTTCCTTTGCATCCTTTTTTTTCAACAATGCCTTCCTATCCTCTCCTTCTTATTCTATTGTCAAGGCTCCTTCGAATTTTTAAGTATACACACAAGTTAAGAAGAAGAATATCATGGATTTTTGAACAAGTTGAGAAGTTAGTTTTTGAAGTGGTGTTACTCTCTGTAGCCTTTTTCTGTAAGATTTTAAAAGATGTTGGTTCGAGGGGTCTTTTTGGATCTGTCGTGGTATTTAGTCACCACCACGGCTTCAAGGGATGGAAAAGTGGAGACAAAGGGAAAACTGGTTTTCATTTTCTGATCTTTCGCATCATTCCAACAAATAGACATTAATTCACTTTTACAATTCGCATCATCAACCAACAATGGCCCTGGGATCTTTTAAGGAGGAAGTGTGGAGGTTGGCTCATGGTTCATGACGACTTGACGATGATTAGAGAAGTATTTAGGAACTAGAGAGATGTGGATAAGATGATGGTGGGTTCAAGTTCCTGCGTTGCTTGGAGTAATGATGTAAATATGATCTACTGAAGAAAAAAAAACTTTTACTTTCTGGAAATTCTGGAAGGAAATGGTGCGGCGTGGGTCGAAGGTTAATCGTCAACCAAGTCCGGAGAACTTTACTCTTTTGAACCTGGAGCAAGCGGTGGCGTTTTACTTTTGTTTTCATACGAAATTCTTGTCTCCCGCTTTAAGTTTCCACTTATTCCCGAGTGTACAGAAGATATTGGTTAGGCCAAGGTAACATTTTGAGAATTCAAAGTTGGAGCCTAATGATTTCATCCCAAGGAGACAAAGGAAGTATATCGAATAACCTAAAATTTCTTCCAAATTCACTCTCCCATCGTCTAGTCTCTGAACTGTAGGCTCTTTACCTTATAATTTCTAAGCCCCATCTTCCGGTTTCTGGCCCCTCGCATTCCCTTTTCTATACAAAACAATCGACACGCACTACTGCCAACTTGCAAATTCACTTAACGGTTCTTACCTTCTCGACATACAGAAAATTATAGGCGCTAACTTCCTTTCTCTTGAGCCAGTGCCCACTGTGCGACGCACGGTCGATGGGATTCAAAAAAAAATTAATTTTGAAATTTTTGAAAAAAATAAACCAAGGTTTTAGGAAGGTTAGGGGCGGGGGTGCCCGTTCTGTCATGTCGTAACTTTCGGCAACAAAAATTAGACAAGATCAAATTTAAGATTGAAAAGGTGAAAATCCGCCCCTACTTCGTTACGTTGTGGGTCATGGGTAAGAATTAGGAAAAGAGAAAATTATTCTTTTTAGTAAGAGCATAGATTATTTATAGGTGTTACTGTAAAAAGTGAGGATCGTTAGTCTTTTACATTCACAAGTATAGAGATCAGTGACATGAATTTGTATGTTAGGTTGTGTATCTTATTATGAAAGTTTTTGCAAAAAGGAAAAAAGAGGGCAAAATGGAAGCCATGCGAAACGAAAAGTAGCTCTTCGTTTGCCGTCTTCTACTTTTTTTTTACGTTAAAGAAAAAGGCACGCGCAACTTTTTAGAAAAGAAAAAGAAGTCGCATAGCTAAAAACTTTGTAAGAAAATACACTTAATCATTTAAATCAAATCCATTTTCTACAATATGTCACCAAGGCCTCGCTTCGTTTTAAAGCTAATCAGACCCAATCTGGAATATATAGTAACAAAAAAAAGGTGACAATGGCAATGACAGGTTAGAAGCTAGTATATGGAAGGTTCTCCAACTTTTAAGAGCTTCCTTTTCTAATCATTTCAAACCGAGCAACGCTTGATTTACTGGGGTGGTTAAAACTTATTTTCTTTTTCTCAAAAAGTTGTAAAACTTTGCAGTCCTTTTAATACTTTCCGTTTTTCCTTCAAACCGAATCTTTGAGGTTGTATCGGATTTTTTTTGGGACTTTGTATGTGTGCTGCACGGATTCCCTGGGACAAGTCCAATATCTACTCTCATCCATTTTCATTCTTCTAATTTCCCCTAACGTAAAAGAACCTTCTTCTGTCAAAAACCCTCAACAAGTTAACCGTAGTTGGATACTGACTCTCTCCCCTCGGAGACTACGTTCTGGTAGTGCAGCCTGCACTGAAAGAGGCAGTCCACGATACAAACTTGGATACTTGGATATGAGGGGAGCTGAATTGTGCAAAGTATTCTTCCCAGAGAACCAGTTGTTCATCGTTTCCTATCTCGTCCTCGTGCTCATAAACTCCCAGTCAGTCGACATCGACAGAGCTCAGAGCCTAGATTCCTTTTTTTCCTTCCTTAGCCTTTTTAAGATTGAGGTCAAACGGACTAGGGCTCTAGGTTTGCCCTTTTGATTAAGGGCTAGTGCTACTCTGACTCAATCCGGAGATTCCAGATCCATTTTTTGCAAAAAAGACAACCCGGGAGCCTCCTCGGTCTCTGTACGTTTCAGGTTCAATTTACAATGCAATCACTCCTTTTTGTCCAATTAAGACGCGTTTGAGGCATAAAGGCAGAAAACAACAGAGGAACAAGGTGACGCTCAAAGAATCAAAAAGGCATGCAATTTTGGTCTTTTCAATCCTTTTTGGTGACATTTTGTGGTTGACCTAATTCATGGGACAGTTTGGACAAGTCAAGGAACCAGAAGGCTGATGTGTAATGAAGTGAGAACTTGTGCCTTTCGCACAGTATGTCTCGCTCCAAGACGCATCCTTTGCCCCCTTGAATTTGAACCAGTCAAGTGAAGGGGTGTCTTGAGAAAGTACACTTAACTTCCATTAAGTGACAACGGTGACAGTGTCCCGTGTCTCAAACCTCTGGGATTGATGTACAGAGTGCGTTATTGTTTGCAAAAGGTTTTCACACAAATGTCACACTGGCACACTCGAATGCGTGAAATTAGGGAACTTTTAGCACTTTGACACCTCTAAAAAAAACTAAAGAAAGTGTAAAGTTTTTTTTTTCTAAATAATTAATTGCGACTTTTCTTATACCACAGATTCGTGTTTTTCTAAAAAATCTACCACCCTCCGAAGTGACGACAAAAAATCAACCTAGCCACACCCTTCCACCTACAACTGTAAGGAATTGCAAATTTCATCCATTTTGCTCGTTACGATGGCATCTTGTTCAGGGATTGGACTGTCATCTTCCACATCTATTTTCAGTGGTGGTCTATGTTCAGGAAATACACGAAGGCCTTCCATGTTCACAGCCAAATATCGACTACGAGAAGAAAGAAAAAAGGTAAATGCACACATTTTTAAAAGGATTTTTAAAGGGGTCCCGGGCTTTTTTTTTTCAAAGGAACGCGAGAGTGAAGGAATGACATGAAAAGAATAGGGGCCCTACTCTCGAATTGTAGCTTATAGGCTAAACCTTAAGAAGTTTTAAAGCTTTTCCTAGCCTTCACTACAGCAACTTTTTTTTTTCATTATACCATTGTTATTTTTTTTGGCATTGTCTTTGGCACTTTCAATCAGTGTGGTTTTTTAGCAAGTAGGCTTTTCGTACATTTCTCAACTAACCCCTCCTGAGTTTCATTGATGGCTCATTAATTGGAGAGGAAAAGGACAGAATAACCTCAAAATATTACAAATGTTCCCATTATCTCTATGTGTGCAATGGTAGATTCATGGCTGCGGTCTCATAACCACGTCACTTCGTTCCTAACATGATAAAAACCCAACATACACCAACACCAAAGTAACTGCTAAGGCAAACAATTATAAGTTACAGAGTAACTCGTCTTGGACGTGACGCCTAATGAGATTTTAATTTTTCAAAATCACTGCCACTTAAGAAGGTTACACTTTCACGGAAGGCGTTGTCGCCGTCTCCGGTAACGGAAGAGTCCGACGCTGAATTCAAGTTCAAGGCAGTTTTTGGATAAATATAAATTTTTAAAACAGGCAATTTTTAAACAAATGCTTTTCTAAAGATAAGAAAAAATATTAAAATAAATGCTAAGTGGATAGGTTGTTGAAAAGTTTGAAAATCGATTTGAAAAAGTTCAAGGACTCAAAAAGCTCAACTTTAGAAGTTAAATTCTACTCACAAGTGGTTCCTTTCTCAATATTTCTTTTTTGGTGTAACGAGCCAAGGTCATTACACTCCTTATCCGCCTCACACTTGTGGCTTGTGTTTAAGAATAATTATTTATTTTTAAAAGGAAAAAACTCCATTTTGTTTTTCCAGGTCCTCAAAGTATCACTAAACAAAGTGAGAAGAATTGAAGATCCTGAAAGTTTTTTAAGAAGATCCGTATTAATCAATAATACTGTAAAACGACTCCAACGTGAAGTTCGTGAAGAAAAAATGGTACGAAATGGTGGATATATGTCAAAATTAAGTTCCATGCATTCGTTCCGGAAGAGTTTTGCGTCTTCACGCCTTCAAGAGTTAGTCCATGCTGATGACCTCATTGATGACAGTTCATCTCTGTGCAATTCCTCCTCACTTTATGCCCCACCATCCCCATATACCAATCATCACAATTCACGAAAGCGCCCATTGACAGAAGACCCTGACTCTGACGTTGAGGAAGTTTTGAGTCAAATCTATATGCCACCCACTCCGTGCATTATTTCAGCAATTGAAGATGAAGATCCCACCACATCCCCAATTTCACTCGAATGTCTTTCGTCGTCCTGTGGGGATGGGGAAATTAAAAAAGCTCGAATGAGTCCTTCTGATCAATCCAATCCTATAATTCTACGTGGAGTAAATAATCAACCTACGATGAATCCACCTAGCGTCCTGGAAGTAGTTGACGACTTTGAAATTGATGTCGATGTTGTCGGAGATGAACGAAGTTGGACTCAGGAGCGAACTACAGCCCAATCCCTTAATACCGATCCGGGAGATGAGGTCATGGATGAGTTTCGATTAGAGTTTCACTTGACAAGTCCAAGTGGGCCTTCAGTCGAGGAAGATTCAAAACCCGTTGACAATGATGAACCCAAAATATGTGAAGAGAAGGAAAACACGTGCGAGCCCGTTTCATCTTCCCCTCTGTCCTCCTCATGTTGCCCGTGTCCAGGACTCAATGTTCCCTTGGCTGATCTCCCGGTTCACCAACACAAGTGTCCAAATCCAATAGGGACCAACGTCAATTCTTTGGGGAACCCTGAAAATAGCACCTCGCCTGAAAAACAATTTTCGTCATGCGGCCACTCTTCCATTTTTGGTGAACTCCAGTCTGTTGTCTTCCATAGCCTCATTGCTTCACTAGAAACATAGCAAAATTGAAGATATCCATTATGAAACACATCGAATATCCTCCACAAGGAAAAGATAACCACTTATAGGCACACTCGTGTCACGGCAAAGTATTCTTCTACATCCAGGATAAAAAAACTGGAACTGTCACTCACTTATGGCGTCGTGTTTAACTTTATTAGAGAAAATTGGGTGAAATCATTTCACCGAGCCTCGTCAGCCCTTTAAACTTCCCACTGTGCACGATTTCCCACTCGGATAAATGGGAAGAACGGTAACATTTAGTCAACTTTTACTTCAAATCTCTTGCCTTAACGTTTACCCTTTTTAGAACCAAGGGAAAAATACTTTTCTTTCCCCAAACTTTTCGCACTGATTAGATCATTTCCCAAACTTCTATAATTTATACTCTTCATCCAAAGATCATCTTCTAATTTGAAAGTTTTTCAAATCGCTTTGACAATATACCAAAGAAAGACAATTTAAAAATCACGCTGTCCCTTCCTTAAGTGTCCAACCTAATCAAGTGTCCCGGGCCAAAAAATCCTTACAATCCTGTATATTTACGGATGCTTAAAATTTTTCCTAAACTGGGGATTATCCTTGACCGTTTCAGGTCATTCCTCCTTTTTAGTTTTTCGTTTTCTACAGAGAGTTTTTAGACCTACTCCACTTATATACTAAATAATTGTAATAACCTACGCCTCGTTTTACAAATTTATCAATATAATATATGTTATTGTCATAGTTTTTAGTGGTAAAGTTACTGAAACAGTGTGTTTCCTGTATACTTAAGATTATGTATTGGGAAATTACCCTCATTTTTGAAAAACCTAGTACTCCTTTTTCGGTCGTCGAGAGTGATTCATCGAAAACATATGAGTCTTAAACGCCTCCATTTTCCCTCTGGATTCCTCGACAAGGAGAAAGGCCACGGAGAAAGCCCACGCACAACGCTCTCTCCCGTCTAATAGATTATAGAGAAATAGGCCTTGGGAAACTTTATGAGAAAGTGTAATTTTAGGACGTCTCCCACGCTAACGAAAAAAAAAAGCAACAGCCACCTCCTGAATGGGAGAAAGTCTTTCTCCTTTAATAGTCCAATTTCCTTAGATAAATGCTCTAAAAAGTCTTTAGTTGTTATTTACAAAGAAACAGAGAGAGAGAGAAATTAAGAAATAAAGAAAAACTTGAAAAAAACGCGGAGAATTTTGAGTTTTATTTTTTTTTTAAAAGACAAGTTTTACATTCCACTTTTTTCTTCCTTCTACGAATGTCAGTCACTCTTGTCTTAATTTGAGCCGGCGGTGGATATGTTTCGGAAACCGGGAGAGGAGAAAGTCAAACGGTTGTGCCCCAAAAAAAAATTACGTTCCGTTTATCTGACAAAAAAAAGGAGTGGGAAATCGAGGAAATAAGTTTTGGGAACCCGGCTTTTCTCTGTGGATATTCAAGTTTACTAAAAGTTAGTTGGGAAAAGGCTCTTCTTACCTATTGATTATTTTTTATATCCTTTCCTCCTGCTTTCACTTCTTCAGTGAAAAGAGAAAGGCGAGTTTTGGGCTTCGGAATATTTCCTTGATTTCCCCTAGCTTTCTCCTATCACGATTTTTATATCTGCTTCTCAAACATTGAGCACCGACTCTGCGTTTTCTCGCTTCCTTCTTCCTTTCTATGGCTCTTGAGCTTCTAGCATTTTCCCCATTCGCACTCCTTGTCCAAACCGATACCCGAGTACATAAATAATGGGAATCGAATCCTTTTTAGAAAAGGAAACCATACTTTTTTTTTGCTGCTTCAAATGACTTTAGACTTCACAAAACCTAAACATTTACCTCGGCTTCACGGCTTCCTTCTGCAACTTCACGGCGGAAGACTTTTAAGTGAATCTGTAAAAGAGAGTTATCTTACCAAAAAGTTTACACATTCTACACTAAAAATGGAAAGTCAATGAGAGTTTCCGCATCGAAAGAAATTAATAACTTAAAAAAAAAAATTTAACGCAATGACGATGACGCCAATTATTATAGGCCACAGAATCAACTTTTACCCCTTAGAATTTAGTCGAGGCCTTTTGCACATTATGAGCTTGAACTCTAAACGTAAAAGTTGCAGAAAATATGGTGTGTTTCTAGGCAAAAAAAAATTGACGTAGGTCATTATCATTCGCATAACGAAACTACGTCGCAGTTTTTTTTATAATAACGAAGCGCATCTGAAATGAAGGTGCAGTATCGCATAGCTTGTTGAAACTTTTTGTATCCCATCAAAAGTCCCACCTGGGCAAATTGACACACGCCAGAGGGGTTCTTCGGTGGTAGGATGCTTAAATGCATTTTTCAAACCCATTTTTTCCTTGTCTTCAAAAAAAATCACCACCCAATTGAAATTTTTTTTTTTGTAAAAGGGAAAGAATAGAAGAAAAACCTGTACGGATGAGGGAACGGATGATGAGTTTTAGTTAATGTTGAAATGTGCATTAACTTTTTTTTTAAACTTGAACTGTAATCAATCAAGATTGGAGTAGAATTAAATTGCCATTTACATTTTAGCGTCATCAATATTAGCTTTATTTTTTTTTTGAGGTTGCGTGCAAAATGTAGGTCTGTGCTGTTTCTTTCAGCATGTTTTTTGCTGCAGTAAAAAAAATGACAAATCTCCCCTGCTACGCTCTCACTTCCCAAACTTCGGCCTTACAAACTTTGAATTAAAATGTCGCAGACGCGCTTTTATCACGTCTGACCCCGTGATGACCAAGAGACTCGATTTAGCCTTCCGGAATCAGAAAAAAAAAGGAAGTTGTCCAGCCAAAATTCAATTGGGTTGAGCGTCTTTGCCACAAAAGTAGCCAAAGAGTAAATATACTTTCGTCCAGAAGCTTAGGTATCATGGCAGGTGTGTCGAGAATCAATTGTTTCTTACTTCCTTTCATCTTTTCGGTAGTCCAAGGGTTCTGGTTTTGCCCGAAGCCCACTTTGCTACAGGTAAAAGACAATTTTTCGTCTTATAATACCCCAAGTCTGAACAAAGTCTCGTAACCTTCAAGGGCACTATCGTTCAATGCCTTAGTCCCACTTCCTTCCGTGGAACCTATACGAATTGCTCAGAAATGTTACCAATTCAAACTTTGGCAAGGATTTCATGTCAACCTTATTACAAAAGTCAGGACAAGCGGACAGCTTATTGGATGAAATGTGGTTCAGATGGAAAATGGTTGGGGTTTGGACACTTGCGGTGTTACTTGGGTAAGATGTGATACGTGTGGTTACTTCGAGAGTGATTGTTTTTAAGATGAATTTTTAGTAAGTGATGCGTTATTATTTGTAGATGCGGTTGGTTTTGTAGAGAAATTGGTCAACAGTGAGCGAGTTTTGATCTTTGGAAAAAGTACATGTAGTTACTGCCAAGAGGTTTTTAATTCATTTTTGACTCACTTCAAAAAGTGGTACTTCATCTGCTTCTTTGCTTTTTTTTTTGCTTCTGCAGACCAAAGACCTCTTTGATCACCTGGGTGAGAAGTACATGGTAGTAGAAGTGGACCATCTGGAACCTTGTAAAATGAACAGCACAAAATAAAGCACACACACTGTTCAAATCTAACCGCCCTCTTAAAAGTTTTTTTTTACCTTTCGTTGGAAAACAGATAAAATGGAGCTTTTAAGGGCTACCCTTTGGGAAAAGACGGGGATGCGAACGTGGCCGAATGTTTTTGTCAACGGCCGCCACGTCGGTGGGAATGAAGCCACGAAGCGAGCTTATCAAAATGGAAACTTAATGCGTTGGCTCAATCGAGTTGGAACATAATTGAAAAAATTGGAAAATAAGAACATTCTAAAAATTTATATTTAGCCTTATTTTCTTCTTTTTAGTTTTTTTTTTAAAAGAAACGACCTCGTGTCACTTCCTTGACATCCTACAAGGAAGCCAATAAAAAAGTAGAACGCGGGAAAAATAAAGCAAACTTGCTTACTATCAATCAATAACACCAGAAATTAATTCCTACTAATCGATAAACAAAAAAGTAAATTATACGTTTTCGCATCGTTATACCTTTTAATTAACTAAAGTATTTTTTTATTCCAATTTTTTTCTAATCCCTATGGTTACATTAGTGAATAAATGTGTGTTGTGTCTCCTCCTTTTACATTTTTAGTAAGTCACCAAAAAATATCAAAATCTGAAAATGCATTGCCAAAATGGTAAATTTAGTGTCGTTCAGTGGCGTGTGTGTCTGTCTCCGTTCAGTGTTTTTTGTCAAGAGCCGGAAGCACTTTGGCAACAAGTCTCATGCCGTGTTCCTATAGAAAGAGAAAGCATTAACTTTCACATCCCATCGAGAGCAAGGTCAATTAAAGTCATGGATTTTAATTACGTCAAGATGGCGTCGTGTCCGTAGATTTCGTCCGTAGTAGAAGGGGTAATTAGGTCCTGTTCCAAATAAAGCTGGACCGACGTAAACTGCTAAGACGTAGATGATCAAGTAGGCCACGGCAATCCATCCAATCCAATAAAATATCGGGGAGTATGAATCCAAGCTACGGTTGTCACGCAGGAGAATGTCTGTAACTGTAGGATCCTAAAAATAAATAGTACGAGGTCAATTTTATAAGAAACCACCAAATCATAAATGATTTCAGCTAAAATAATTTTTTCTTATCAAAATCAAAACTCTACTTTTGGTGCAATTCATTGGTTTTTAAAAATCGTTTTTTTTACCTTTGCTTCCGCCATGTTTTCCATTCTGATCAGGTCTGACTTATGACCTGTGTGCTCCTTGCTCACAGTTTTTATACTAAAAACGTCCAAATTTTGTTTGGAGGATGGAAGGGGTGAGGATCGATTCCAAGGCTCCACTGGCTTCAAATTTTTAGAGGTCTTCATACCTTTCTGTCCTGGAAGACTTTTTTGTGAGGCCTTAAAGTCCCTTAGCATCTCTCCTTCATGGTTCAGGGCTACAAAAGGTCAATTCGCCCTTTGAATTGTTCATGAAATTCCTTGGATAAAAATAAAGTTTTTACACTGTCTGCCCTTCTCTTGCATTTCAATGGAAGGCTGGTCGTTTAACGTTTTTTTCTTGGGTCGAAGAAATGCTAACTTTTGATTTCAATTTTTTTCCGGAGTAACCAGAAGAAGAATAGCAATTTAAACAGTTTTTAAATACCTTCAATTCACAGCGGGTAATCTTTCACTCCGGTTTTCGGAGTGATAGAGATGGCAGCATGTGGCCCTAGCCTTAGGAATCACCCTTTGTCATGGGGGTTTAAGCCTCTGTCTTGTTATCCAGAATTAACTTTGTACCCGCGTAACTTTTGTCATCGGAGAGCTTACAGGTGAAACAAAAGCGATCATATGCAGAACGCTGATACGTTAGTGGACTGTGAACTGTTTAATTGGGTTGCATATCGTGCCACCATAAAGCTACATGCTTCTTTTTTTGTTAATTAGCTCATAATGTAACTGTTATTGATATAATAGTGATAGAATAGGAAGTCACGTTAAGCCGTTTCCTTTTCGTGTTAAGCTCATTAGCGTTGTTTGAGTTTTATAATTAATTTTATAAATTACAAAAGGCTTGTGATTTTCTTGACTTAAAATTTCCAAATTCATAACAATTTGCGCAACAGAATTTTGTTTTTGAATTCAATTTTTAAAACGGCGGGAATCTCTGTTTACATCTCTTATCTCTTATGCTGGATGAGTATGCACAAAACGTTTCGGGGTTATTTAATGTGCTGTATAAAATCGACTCGACTCTAAATGACAAACGTTTTAAACAATTTTCGAGGAAAACGTCAGTTTTAATTACTCTGCGAAGTGAATCAGTTGTACAACTCACTTTCAATTTCGAAAGGATTGAACGCGAAGGATTTGTGGTAGAGTCTAGAGTGACTTAAGCGTAGCGGTCAATCAGATACCAGGTCAAATTTAGATATTTTTAAGTTTTGAGATCAGAAAAACATAATTGAAACGTCTGATACCGCTAGTCAATATCAGACATCATGACAAGTGTTGATGACGATTACTTAGTCCCTGATGAAGTAAATTTGGATGAATTGAGCAAGTCAAATGCAGAGAACTTTGCCAAGAACTCACTCGCACAGGTATAAGAACAAAAGACATTGGCAAGTTTAGCATTAAATCTTCTCACTTGCCTGATTTTGAAGAAACGATATAAACGCACATGGTTAACGCTATTTATGTCTGATTTTTATGTAACAATCCTTATGGTACATTTTAATCAGTTTCAATTACTTGAGTGTTTCGTTTCAAAGAAGGGGAAGGGGAAGATGAGTTTAGTTTAACTCTAGATGGATGGATGGAAATGTTTTGCCTGCTGTATCATTTATAGGTTCGCAGGATAATAAAACCTAACGTTTCTTTGTTTTTTGTATAGTACGTGAGAAGCTCAGTGGGGGATGTAATCAACAGAGCTTTGCTCCTACAACGGCACTCGTCCCTCCATTCCACTGTACTCAGTTCTATCGTTTTTGATTTGAACGACCTGTCTACATTCACGATCAACGCTGGTTTTGGAGTACAGGAATATATGATTGACAAATTATTTGAGCAAGGACTTAACGGAACAGAATGTGACCGTGATGCCGTGCTGGCCGTCTTCGCTGTTTTGCTGGATGACCTTCGTTTTCAGCACCTCAGACCCCATGTTTTTAATTACCTTACTAACATTCTACTTGCAAGTCAATATACCTATTTTTGTTGGGACACAAAGTGTTCAAATCATATAGTATTTAACTAAAAATTTATTTTAGACCAAAATTCTTACACCAGAAGAACTGATAGCTGGCGTAAACAAAAAACCTGGAGTTGCAAAATTGTATTACCTCAGGGCAACCCTTCCGAAACTTGAAGCTGATTGGCAAAGATTGTTACGTGCTACTGAAATTTGCGCATTCCTCTTTCTCAAGCGTATTCTCGACGCTGATTGGAAATTTCTTCCTCGTTTAATTGACGAAGTTATACTCAGACTTGCATGTCCTCCGACATTGTATTCGTTTTATGCTGTGTGTTCCATTTTCACAACTGTCAAAGAGAAACGATTTGTTTGGGGAGGAGCAAGGAGTCCTTTATTTGAGCCAACACTTCTGGAAAATGCCTATCGGAAACTCGCTGACTTTTTGCTACAATACAGATTTGCCCATACGGAAGACTGGGAAACAATTACTTTTGCGCATGGTGTATTGATGCGTGCATTTAAGGTACAGGTCACTGATTTACTTGATGGGAGTTGATTAGTAATCAAGCGTTCGCTCGGATTTCAGGAGATGAAAAACTGGGATGTAGTGCTAAGGTCAAGATACTCAAAATTCACTAGAAATGAACCCGTTCCAACTCGTGCTCACAGCTCGAGAGAACTTTACTGGCTGATTATTGAACGACACTACGGGAAAGTTTACCACCTTGGCCTTAAAATCAACCGTCGTCTTTTTGCTCAACCTGGAGCCCCGAAGTATTATCCGGGCAAATCCAGTCATCGTGAAGACACAGGAAAAGGTCACTGGAGCCAACAAATTCAAGAAATTACAAGTTTAAGGCAACAAGGGCTTTTGTTACTATCCAATCCGTTTGTGACATGAAAAAGTTAATTTTTCCGGCAAAATTCAAGTAGCATGGACATTCCTGTCAAACTAACTTCGTTTCCCACTGCGTGGATACTTCACTTGAACTTTTGGAGCTTCAAAAAGTATTCCGAGATTTCTCAATGTATTTTTAGAAATGGCCAGATTTACTTTCGTACACTTTTTTCCTCTCGTTACACTTGCAGACCTTTTTTGTGTTTGTCTTGACGGACGTTGACGAGAGGTTATTTTACGTGTTAAATTTCGCTTAAAATATTTTTATGCTTTTATTTTTTTGTTTGCAAAACCAGAAGTTATAAACTCAAATGAATTTGTTTATTAATTGAGTCAAGATACTCTTATACTTTATTCCCGAGGAAATCTGGCTTTTTCATCTGTGCAATTAAGTGGTTGAAAAAGAGGGGAGTGCTCTTGAAAAACTTCCTTTTAATCCTTGAGTAAAGAAGAAACTCAATGAGGTTTTATTAGTCTAAAATGTTGGGATTCCGTCCAACTTTCCTTCTTGGGGAAAGTTCAGTTGAGAAATGGAGTTTTGGGAATAAAGTGAGACTTGGAGGAAATGACTTTAGGTTGACTAAAGTAAAAGGATGACGGGAAAAGTGCGACGAGGAAAAAAATCTCGTCTTTCTCTTTTCCCGTCTTAAGCGTATACCAAGTGAGTGCACAATAAGAACTAATTTGTAGATGAAACTTATTTCCCTTGTAATAATCATATAATTTGTCTTTTGCTAGAGGGTCTAAGAACAATTGTCGCCATAGTTCGAACGTTTTTTGGCTCAAAGTGAAAGAAGTCATGGGCGACGGCGACGACATACAAGGAAAAGACCCAATGTAACAATGACCTCAGGCAGAAAAAGTACGAGAAGCCAACACGGCTTCCGTAGTTTAGGCTAAACTTTCCCCAATAGGATGAGGATATGCACAGGGTAAAGTCAGAGTTTCTCAAAATAAGGTTTTATCTGAGGAAACAGCCTTGTCGTCTCGCCATCCAGGTCTAGCTTTCACTCTTAAGACTTTTATCCAGGTGAAGGCTGGAAGAAACTTCACTCCAACCACCAACAGCACCAGCTGCCTCTCCTCGTCACACTTACTCATTCGACGCTCCACGCTTTCTTTCCAGAGTCTGACGCATATCAGCTCGAATGAGCTCAAAATTTTATTTCGTTAGAGATTTCATACTGAAACTCTAAAAAAGTGCGGTTAAGCCAGTACCTTTAAGCGTGGGAAGTTTATACACCCACGCTCAAAAGATAAAAAAAAACGAGAATAAGTTACTAATAAAACATTACTTTTTAAGTTATTCCGAATCTCTACGTTCCACTCCAGTTTCAGCAATAGGAACAAATTTGTCCTCAATTTTGAGCAATAGAATAGTTTTGTCAGTGATTGAACGGCACTTGGGATCACGATGACCAGGAATCCATTTGTGAACAATCTTATGTGGATAAAAAAAGAAAACAGAGATCAAAATGTTACACAATGGAATCACTTTGTAATGTGAAGTCTTAACTTACCACTCCTTCCATCCCATCTTCAGGAACCCAATTGAGCCAAAAGCTTCTTCCGCCGCGAGCACGAAGAGTATCGTCGGGCCAAACGACGTCGATTTTTCTTCCCATATTCAATCCATCGTAGACTTGGTTCGCATCAATAATTCGTACCTTCTGGAGACTAGCCCATTTCAAAGCTTCTATACCAACACCACTCCCTTCCCTCTCACGAGAATTCCCATTCGCATCAGTCAGAAATCCTAGAAAATCACACAAAAACTATGTTTACACTAGAACATTCAATCAATTAGCCATACTGTTAATTATTACGAAATAAAAATAACTTCACGTCCTCGTTTTTTTAGTAATGGAATGCATTTCATGTCAATTGCTTTTCCCAAAAAGAAAGTTTTATTTCTTTTCGTTTGAATTATATCCTTACCTCTTTTCTTAGTAAAAAAAAAGTAGGGGTTAGGATTTCGTTTATGGGTGCATTCACATGTGCTTTTATCAAATGAGCGAGATTCGATAGAAACTGATTTTCACAAGTCAAGCTGAAAAATCTCTAACGCACATCTTATATAGTTTAACTATTATTTACCTGCCAAGCTAGTTAGCGTAGAAGTTGAAGGTTTGCCACACGAAACATTTGACGTAGCACTTCCGCGACTCAAGTTTCTTCCTACAGATCCACGGCCCAAGCTAGTTCCTCCAATTTGACTGCCCTCCAGAGACTGACTAGCTGAAACACTTATCCCGCCTGTAATAAAAAAAAATCCATTACAAAGTACACAGCAAAGCTTTGAACGAATGGCGCTGAATAAAATTTCATTGCTCTAATGATTCGAGACTGATGAAATAAGTTTATACTTTGCGGTAGTGAGTTGGATGCTGCCAATGCATATGTTCCTTCCTGTCCACCATAAACTTCAACCACGTCATCCTGTGGCAGCGATGAGCCACTTGAACATCCTTGCACACATCGACGTCTAAATCTCTGCCAGACGCTAACCGCAGATTCTTTAATTTTTGATAGACTAATAGGTCCACCTAGGAGAGAGGTCAACTGAGGATGCGTTTCTGCATATGAAGTTGTAAGTGGTGACACATAAATAGGATATCCAATAGGTTGATCACAAGAGGAATTAATAATATTACGTAGAGCCTAGATTAAATTTACAATCAAAAAAAGTGTTCCGTCAGCAAATGATTACCTTCCGTGTGGTTTCTATTTTTTTTTTGTTTTTCTCACTTGTTTCGCATTTTGTATGCTTCCGCGTTCCGGATCTCGGTTTCTGAGATAAACCAATTCCTGTTGTTGACCAGCCCACAACCCACGGACACACTCACGATTCAATTTGATTACACGGAAGCTCAAGTGCCGTTTGTTGAGCATGATGATCTTGTACTCATCCGTCCCATCGTCAAAAACATGCCTAAAAGTAAAAGAGAAAGCATCTTGAGAATTCACACTTTTGTCGCTTGTTTGCACCAAGTGCCTCAACCTTCTCAAGTAAAACAAAGAGTTGGGACGTGGGAAGAAAAAAAGGAGGCGGCTACTGACTTTTCTATTCATTTTTTATGAACCTTTACGAAGAAACAAAAGGTTTTTCTCCCGATGAGTATCACAGAGAACCCAGCATTATACACAATAAATCACGCGTGCATTACTACTTACATCTTACATCAGTATCAAAATACGCTTGACTTGTCTTTACCTTAGTGCAAGCAGTCCTTGCCTCCCGGCCAAAACCGCACCTGAAAGAAACCCAAGACATTTTACGTATTTTTTGTATAAAACTTTTCCAAATTGATTCTTTCATCGATTTGATCTAACTTCTCCAGGCAGGATCTCCTTCATGCGATATGACAAGATGCTCATCATGGTAACTGATAGCTTCGAATAGAGCATTATGATCATCATATTCATCAGGACACATAAAATGATCCTGAAAACACAACATTCTTCGATTTAGAAACCAAACCAATAACGCAACTTCGGCTAAATTTTAAAGTATGGTTTTTTTTTTATAAATGTTGTGAATTTTTAGAATTTCTAACTTATAAACTGAAATCCAAAAAAAAAAAATAGATTATAGCTCTACTCAACAAAAATCGACACGTAAACCGAAAGTACCGTTTTACGAACACATTCAGTGTTTGAACAAACACACACAATTAATTACAACATTCGGCGAAGTGTAGGTAAACTTTAGATTCACCCAATTGGCGGTGGTAATATGTTCAGAGTCTAATCGACATTTAAATTTACAAACTTGCTGTACATTTACATTTTAAAAATGCCAAGGACGAACAAACCTGATGGAGTTTAAGGGACATGCGCACAGCAGGGGACACCACTTTCTTAAGAAGGTCCATGTCATTGAAGACCCATTCATCTCGCTGGGATGTGATACGGAAGTCTCCTTTGAAAAGAGCATGAAGACCAAACAGAAAAAACTCAACACTAGAAAATAAATGAGTAAACGAAAATATTAAAGTATTCCATTATTTTTTCAGGTATCAAATTTCACCAACCTGGCTAAGGAATTACTATGAGACGCAACTCCAAGAGATCTTCGTGCCAAGATACTCAAGGCAAAGCAGAGTGAAACAATGGTCGAATCTCGTCCAGAAGGGATGTCAGAATTCTGTAATGAAACAAAAACTTCTCCACAAGTGCTACACTTTCTCTTTGTCCTGATCTTCTCTGCATCATTGAAGATCGTTCTTTTAACTTTTCCTCACGGCTCTTCAAACTTTATACACAAGGCAAACTTTCTCTATTCGATGAAAGCCGTAAGTCGAATAGTAGGTTATGTGTTCAGGGAGTGAACTCAAATAATCGCCTCATAATAAAAGGATTCGCGTCTCATATCATTAGATGTAGTCACCAGAACAAATCACCATTCTTCAAAAACTTTACCGCATGCATAATGCAGAAGGTATTAAGTGTTCAAGTCATTAATTTGGCATGACGAAAAAAATAAGAGAAAAAGTTTCAAATATTCATTGAGACTTAAAATGGGTTAGTAATTAAGCTCAACATCGTAATACCCCGCGGCAATCTTGCACAATAATTTATTGCGCTGTGCAATGTTGTTCAAACTATTATGTACATACTTACATTCTCACGCTTGCCGAGGCAAAACTGAATCCATGAATGGTAAACATTGCAGAAACTGTTTCGTGTTATTCCAGAGAAAGAAAAATCATAGTCTTCATCGATATTCACATTGAAAATGGGGTCTAGTTCCGCATAATTTTTCTCTGTCGTAGGTCGCAAGGCTGTTTTCATCGCTTCGGATCCCAACCATTCTGGCAGTTTTTCAGCTTTTACTGTGTAATATATAACGCCCTACAATATAAAGTTAATGAAAATTAGGCAACGAGTGCACTATTGTTTTTCGAGGTGCAACCTTGAAACAAAAAAAAAGTTGCCTACAAGTAAAAAATTAGATTTCTTATCATATAAGTAAAACTTAACTTCATGTAGTAAGTGATGAGGATTTTCCTGAGATCGTAGACTTGTAGCATTGATACTGCGCTATTGTCCGCTATACTGTATCCTTCCAGGACGTACTTCGATACCGTTACTTCCCAAGCAAGCCATCGCTGACTAAAAGCGGCATTTGCACTAAGCATATGTGGCAAATGTCCAGGCTCGCAACAGCAACATCCTTGACAAAGAGAATTAGTTAGAAGATTAGTTGAATTGAATCATGCAGAAAATTGTAAAAAAAAACTAACCATCGTCTTCCTCAACTCCTTCAGAAATCGCCTCTACTTCTCGTTGCTGACAGTAAGTTCCTCGAAATTCAAGTCCTCTCATTTGAAAAGTGAGCAGCCCGTTACCAATTTCGATGACGTGCACTAAACAGTTTAGGTAGTCTGAAGCCAAAACGAAGCAATCCCCTTGAGCCACTAAACCCCAGCGACCTAGGAATAACAAAACTTTTTTCAGTATTTGTGCTGTGCTACTCAAAATTATAACGCAAACCAAATTTTATTATTACCAAGTGCGACATCGCCACAAAGCGAATCCTGAAGAGATCTCGTAAGATGTTCATAGAAAATAGAATTCAAGTTGTTGTCATCTGCTCCAGGATTTTTCTCTAAGTGTGACGCCAATCGTGTATTGGAATGATCTACTCGCTTCGTATTATAATCCCTCTCCCAGAACTTGATTGGCCTGACATACGATGTAATGAAAATAGCACTACCAAGAAATGGGTTCAGCGGTGCTGAAAAAATTGATGAGATGACAGCTTGGAGAAATAACATTGCAGAGTGAGGGACACTGAAAGGCTGCGCAAAGGCATGAAATGCTGACCCCCATGAAATTTGCCTACGATAAAAGTAAAGTGACTAAATGAATAAACGTATTTACGGGTCACAACCACAAGTAAGTATTAAGTATTCAGTAAGCATCGTAGTTTCTTACTTACCAAGGGGAAATATAACTTGTCACAAATTGTAATTTCAGCCAAAGTTCATGAATTTTGTGGAAGAGAATAGAAATAAAGAATAAATCCACAATGAACGTCTCCGATAGTCCTTCCCAGTCGTATTTAAAAAATAAAATGGTGAATGTAAGAATCAAGTAGTGTTTAGACGGATCAGAGTAACTTGTCCGGAGTGCCTTTAATGCTGTGATAGTTATAACTAAACTCCCAAACGGCAGTCCAAACCGATCTTCTTTCACCTGTAGTATGTAACCATACACCAAAAGTATTTCAAAAATATTTATCATCTTTTAAAATTTAAATCGAATAGAAATCTAAGAAAAAGAACCCACCACTTGAGCCGCTTCCTGTGTTAGCGCACTGACAAAGAGTAGTGGAAAAAGTATATTTTTCTCTATGAACCGAGCTACGACGTAGAACTTTTCAAACCACATCAATTTTGCAGCTTCCCTAGTTTCAAATTGACTGTATTCTCCAGGAAGTAGCACTGGGTGGGCCATAAGCAGACAGGGCATTTGTTTTCGCATTTGAGGAATTACATAATGGAGTAAAAATCCCACGGTGATGGCGACAATCCATAGCACAGGCATGAGTCCTGGTTGGAGTGCCGTAAACACAGTACTGCTATGCAGTGCAAATATAAGAATTCCCAGTAGTGGACAAGTTATAGTATCAGACTTAAGACGAGCATTCACAGTATTTTTGAGTTTCTTCGGCAATGGATCGCCATGTTCCTCAGCTTCTTTTTGTTTTGTTTCTGATGTCGATTCTCCAAAACAGTCATCATCCGGACACAAATGTTGTCTCATTAGACCCCACATTATAGTAGCATCTGATGAACATCGGCTCATGTGATACGTGAATGGTACCAGTAGTGCACAAAATATCGAAAATAGTATATGCTGCGTCGATTCACCTTCAGCTAGGGCTCCATACACGAACCCATATAAACAGCCGACTGCCACCCAGCTTTTGAGGTTGCTTATCAGCACGGCAAGCAAGCTCGCAGCCGCATTCCCACCAAAGACATGAATATCCACTTGTTCCAGAAAAAAAATAAAAAATGTATTCACTTGAGGAAAAACTCCAACACAAAATAGTAGTGGAAATGCCAGGATAACGATTAGCACAAGATCGCGTATTCCGCTGAGAATAGTTCGATCAGTTATATCTAATCCATAAATGTTCCATCCTAAATCGGTTGAGTCATGGTCAATTGCCAGTTGAATTAGGAGCACTAATAAACCGCAAAAACAGAAGTAAACTGGACGACTGAAGACAACGATTCGATTAAACCCATGCGTTGGAGAGGCAGCATCCGGTTGAACGCTTTTGAGCAAAGAAAAGTGACAACTGGCAATAACAAAACAGAGTAGGACAATTGTCAAGTCCCGGAAGTAACCTTGATGAAGCATAAATGAACCCAGAGCCGCAACTCCAATGGCTAAAAGAATTGCAATGAAGTTTTCCAGAAAGTTGAAATTTCTGTCAAAAATTGCCATGAGGTTGAGTCTATCAAATTGAACTTTGATTTTGAGTGACGAGATGAAGGGAATTGGGTTCATCATGTAGTAGTAATACTTTTGACGTTTCCTAGGCATAATTGAGTCCACTGAAAGTGGGTTAGATACTAGGCGTTCTCCTAGAACAAAAAGTATTGTGAATAACTTTTTTTTTAACTAACTTTAGTGTATTCTATAAATGCTGTTAATTTCCAATTTTCAAAAAAAAAAACTAAAACCTGTTCCATATGCTGCAGACGGTAAACGCCTTCTTTCTAGAAATGATTCCGTGAGGACTGACAAAACATCACGGGGATTACGCTGCCAAGGGCGGGGCATTCCAGGAGGTAAAGGCATGCTCATTATACCACTGCCAGTACTAGTTTGTGGTAAAGTAGTAGAGCCGCTCGGTTCGTAATGAAAATTTAGTGTGTCAATAGTTGACGCTGATGGATGTTGCGACTGTGGCATGTGTGGTCGTCTACGGTAAGTTGAATACAATTTGTGATTTGTAGGGTCTACTGCCAGTTCAGAAGAACTTATACTCGACCATGACTCAGAGCTGGATGGAGTTTTAACAATTGTTTGACGGGTCGTGGTTGCGGCAGCGCCTGCAGTAGAGCTGGGACCTAAAATTAAAATAAAACATGATCAATGATCATTGAGCATTCAGAATAATGATCATGATTTCATCATGCTCATTATGATTCCTTGCTACAGTTGACTTGCATGATGTGCTTAGGTGATTTGCATTTAAAAATAAAGGCTCCACACCGTGATTTAGTACAGAGAAATACTTTACCAGCTCGCGGTTCCAAATATGTCGAAGCTCCGAGATCAATTCGGTTGAGAATCGTTGTAAGACACGGAGCCCTTGGTGACGGAGGTGGCGTGTCTACGTGAACCACACTCCCAACACCCTTTTCGCTGAATGTGTACGAGAACCAATCACCAGATTCATCCTGAAAATAGTGCAACGCCCCTTCGGACGTATCATCATGTGAGTTGGCTAAATGCGTCGGAGCATTTCGATGGTGGCCAGGAACAAACTCACGTCGCCGCTCCAGCGTTCTTCGAGTTTGAGCTAGCCTTCGAAGCCTTCTGTGTCTGCCCAATATGAAAAACTCTTAAAGTTCATGCACTTTTGAAATTAATTCTATGAAACTGTACCGGTTTGCAGGTAAGGCGTCAGTCTGGGGCTCATCCCGCGAACGGAACACCCCATTACTAAGTGGGTTATGCGTTCTATGAGCCCTACCACAACCTTGGCCATGTCTTTCAACCACTCCAGAAATATCGAGTGAATTTTGAGTTCCGCCAAGACTCCGAAAGTGATTCTTAATTTCTCGAGCAGATTGTAAGAATGGGTTACCAGGGGTATGTCCATCAGAGGCCGATCGAACTTCCCGACCTCTGGTACCCCTAGAAGCTCGAGCAGGTCTTGCAGTCCTTAGCGATCCGCCAGCGGTTTCTCGCTCCCGGTCACGCCATCCTCGCCCGCCGCCACCTTCCGTGCGCATATCTTCATTTTCTACCTCAGATACCTTCCCCGAGTCTTCATGACAAGTAGCAGTGTTTAGATTCCTGAAGGCGCTGAGTGTGGCGTCTCCGTCGCCGTCATGGTGAACTGCAGCGCCAGGGTATTCATGATTCTCTTCGAGCAATCGCTCCAAAATACGGGGGCTGATTTCCCGGTCTGGTCTCCCTGTGAAAACAAGAATGCAAGGGCCCGTAATTAAGTATAAGCAAAAAGCTAGCAGCGTTTATACAAGCATTACTTCCTTGTGCGTACGCCGAATCTCCTTCAGGTGGACTACGCTTTTGTAAGACTTGACGACGCCTCGCTTCATCACCAGCCAGTAACACTCCTATTAACCAGATTTCATAATTTAGCATGAAGTTTCCGAAAAGTGGACGATTCTTACTTGCAGGAGTGATACTCATGGACTTTGGAGAATAAACATTCCGAGGTGGTTTTTTCGGTGGAAGAGGACGGGAACTGTTCGTCGGAGTGTTTATCGGTTCTAAGTCATTTGTAGTAACTTCCTTTATAGAAGTTTCTTCATCATCAATATCAAACAGTTTAGCAATACCTACAAAACTATGGTTTCCTTCGGAATCTTCTGACTTCAGGCTTTCGGTATCCCCTATTTCGTCTTCACGAGCTGGTCCTGGAAAAAAAATCAGTAGCAACAGAGTGAGTATCAGGAAATAAAGCGGCAGATTATTTTACGGAGTTTCACTGAAAAGAATCTGAGAGATTTTTGAACTGGGAAAAGAATAGAATTTGTCAAATTTGGAACCCAGTTTTGAATAGGACTAACTCCTGACCTCTCAGCATTCGGCAGCAGGCTCAAAAAAAAATATAGAGTTCACGAGTAATTGTGGTACACCATCAACAAATGAAAAACTTTCTACATTCGATTTGTAAACTTTCACATATACATACCGAGACCCACTTCCCCGTGGTGTGCAGGAGTGTCACGGTGGGACATTGGATTCACCGCCTGAAATAGCCATTGACTTGTGAACGGGCCGCCGATCTGATTCCATCCAAACCGAGAATCTTCTGAAGGCACTAAAGCAAACTTCTTCTCAACACACGGACGTACAGGTGGAAGATCTGGGGACAATTCGATGACATCTTTGTTAAAACTTAACGGAACAGATTCACCCTCATTCGAAGATTGGGTGGTGAACGATACTTTTTTGATAAATCGACTTTCTTTGTTCCCAACAGAGTGAGACTTGACAAGCTTTGGGTTGTTTGTCGGTTCAGTGTCTTTCCGTAGAATTCGTCCTTCTGATTTTTGAAGTAGAGGAGTACGACACCGCATGCCATCATCTCTACTAGTTTCATCTTCGTCATTCTCACTTTCTTCAAAATACAACGGAGTTTTGATTTTCACTTCTTCACTCTTGCTCCGCTGAAGGCAAACGACTTTTTCTGTCGGCAGACACTGCATTGAACTTGAGGTCAATGGCTCTAGTTTGTCGGAAGACTTGACAATAGGTGTTTCAGGATTTTGAGGTAAATCTAGAAGCGCATTCTCTCCTTTTGTCTTCAAAGATGTTTCTTGTGCGCTTTGCGTACGTCGAAACTCCTGAGTTGTTGCATCAGTGGAATGTTGTGGGTCTGCAGGTGAAAAAAATATTTTAAAAGGCGTAATGGTTTGTGTATAATTATTGTGCAAAATTGTGTGTAAAATAAAAGTTAATCAAACCTACGTTTATGCGACAGGACCGAGCCAAGCTCTAACGAATTGGTTTCTTTTAAACTGTTCAGCGTTCTTGATTGCTCAGCAGTTGGAAATCGTTTTGCTCCGTGTGGATAGTGCACCAGATCCTAATCAAGTTGTCAATTTAATAAAACATTAACCAATAATTTATACAATTATAAACAGTTTTACGGCAGAAGACGCAGATGGTTCTTGTGAGGTAGTGGGACTATCCCCGGCATCGGCAATACTAGGAAGAGTACTGGATGTCTGAGTATCGTTCAAAAGCTGTTGAGAATCAGTAGCATTCCCTAAATAGAGAAAAGATTATGTTTAACTAGTATTTCGGCGTTTGGCGATTCGCGTCATTTTGTTTGCGACTTTTAGGAGCGTTATAAGAATTTTAAGGCAAGAAAAGATGGTTTGGGCTTAAAAAAAGTAAACAATGATTCTATTGTCCTATCCTTTCGGTCGCCCCCAAAACCGCTTTGCTCTCCTCGGGGATTGACCCCAAACCCCCACTACGGACTGAGAAATGTATGCCTTGATCCAAATCTTCAACAAAAAATTTTTTGGTCCAAAAAAAATTTTTTTGATCAACATTTTTGTATCATCCAAATCTTCAATAAAAAATTTTTTGGTAAAAAAAAATTTTTTTTGATCAACGGTTTTGTATAATCCTTTTCAAAAAAAAATTTTTTTTTGATAAACTTTTTTGAATCCAAATCTTCAAAAAAAAATTTTGTTGATTAACTTTTTTGTATAATCCAAATCTTCAAAAAAAATTTTGTTGATCAACTTTTTTGTATACTCCAAATCTTCAATAAAAAATTTTTTGGTCCAAAAAAGTTTTTTTTGACCAACTTTTTTGTATAATCCAAATCTTCAAAAACAAAATTTTTTGATCAACTTTTGTGTATACTCCAAATCTTAAAAAAAAAAAAACAATAAAAAATTAGTGATAAGACTTCTGTTGCCTCATTTGCACATTATGTCCATGGTTCCCTTTTCTCTGGGGTTTGTGGATTCTGGGTACTAATTTTCGTCTATGAAACGCGATAAATACAAAAATCCGAAAAGGATTATAAAGGGGTATGGTACAATTTATTTTGGATTATCGAAAAATCGAGTACTGATGATTTTAATGATACAAAAAACTTCGTCTAAAAATTTTTGCTTGACCAAAAATTTTTTATTGAGGAATTGGATGATACAAAAAATTTGGTTCAAAAAATTTTTTCTTGACATTTGGGTAATATAAGAAACATGGCCCAGAATTTTTTTTCCTCTTTTCTCTACCAGGGATTGGGAATTCTGAGAAGCAATTTGTGCCTACGAAACGCTAAAGCGAAGACATACCTATAAAGTGTACACTGGGCTGGAAGCCTTGTATTTTATCTCTAATGACAAAATGGCGCGACGCGCCAGACTCCGAAATACCAGTGGATTATACAATGATGCGCGTTGTTTGGAAATTTGAAATGCGATGTAGTACCCTTATTTGAAGAACCATCGTCTGTTTTTGCATTCCCATCTTTGTAGTGTCCGGTTCTCCAAGAATCATTTGTGGTGCTGTGGCAACTTGTATTTGGACTGCTGGACGAGCTTTCATTTCGATGAACATCAACCTTGAAGTTTTCTCCTGAGCGGGATAATATTTTTCAATTATCATACGGAAGAAATTAAGAATGAGATGGAAGATGCACTTGTCCTAAATAAGTAATCAAACAAATAATTCATAAATCCGATTACCGATTCCGGAGTTTCCAGTATCAGCATGCGCAGTATGTGAATTGTCCACGTTTTCAATGTTTAACAGGCATTGCGTCTGTCCTAACCTTCCTCTTGAACGAGAAGACTCTATCACTTGAAGTTCGATTTCATCTCTAACAAACGCACGGGAAAAATATTACCATATAATCTTAGACATCGTAACCTTATACTATACTACTGCTTATGTTTACGTAGAATTTATTGGTATACGCATACGCAACGGCTAGTCCGAGATGTTTTGGTCTTTCGACTTTCGTCTTTTCTAACAAAGTTTGCCCAGTAACAGCACATTCTTCTTTTGTGAGTTGTTCAATAGCATCAGTGGTATCAAATAGGTAGTGGAATCGCCAGTTAATAAGTTTTATGACAGAGAACAAAAAACCGATACATCCAGTATATATTATCCAAGTAAACAAACTGGATTTGAAGTACTGTAACCGTGAAACAATAATTAGGTAGTTGAATAGTTTGTATTATATAATATTTAGTAAGAGACACTCACTATGTATAGAGCCAATGGTAGTGCCAGTAAAAGGAGCCAGAGGTATAAGTGAATTGTATTTGTAAGAGTCGGTTGTCTTGGGTCATGGAACCATCCTCCAGTAAATGAGGCCCAGATCCCTTGACGAAGAACCTCGAACAATTGCGATCCCATTGACACAGTAGTATTTTAGCCTAGAAATTCCTAAAGAATTGTTTTTAAAGACATGAATAACTTTGTATCTCTGTCCATCGTCTAGGAATCGCAGTGGGAGTACGAATCACTCAATCAGGGGGAAGAAACCAGCCATCCAGAATTATAACTAGAACACACAGGAACGCAACATGTTATAATTAGTTAAAACTTCCAATTCATTATGGTCTAAACACTACAGAATGGATTACGATCTCAGAAAAAAATATTGGCAACTGCAATCTTTCTTACCTTGAAAAAGGTTCACACTCTGTACTGTATGAACTGCGTCTAGAAATTAAGTCACCAGCTACCCTTGACTTTTGACCTCCTCTCGAATGGTGTCTTTAGCATGCAGATGTCAAGTCACAGAATTACAAAGTCAAAGTTGAGAGAAGGTCACAGTTTCGTGTTTTGTTTTGGTTCAAAAGGTTTTAGTATAACTTCTTTACTTGTGCACCGTCGTAAATTTGTCGTTGCCATACATGGGCACTCAATAGGGTGAAACAGTTTAACATTTGTTATCCATGGTAATTCTATCGGCGTGGCTCTTCTTAAGTTTATGGGTGTGTGTTGCAAATAAATTAGATTTGCAAAACTTGCTTAATAATATGTCGGGTATCAAACTCTTTGTTTGTGTAACAATTGTAGACGGATAGCAAAAAATAAATGGCATATTCTCCAGTTTAATCTCATGTCCTTGACTAGGCCTAGCCATAAAGATTTTGCTTGAGTTAGCAAAAGTTGGTTTTCTCAATAACTAAGGGGAAGCTTCGTTGCATTTTTGCTATAAATTTATAACTATAATATTATCTAAGCTAAACTGTGGACCTGATTAGCTTTAACTGTAATAAATTATATCGTAATCAATTATACTGCAATCAATTATATATAATCAATATAGCTTCATAGTAAAATTAATAGTAACTGAAGTTAGTGCTTTTATTCATTTCTGCATACTCTTTTATTCTATTAAAAATTACATTTCTCACAAAGTTATTTTAGAAAACTGAAAACGAAAGGCAAATTTGGCTGAAAGTATTATGAACAAAAGGCAGAAAATTTTATTCAACTCAATTTTTAAAAAACTATTTTAAGTACAGAAAATAACCTTCCATGCTTTAAGTCAACTAAATTAATTTTGAAGCCGAATTTTTTTACAGCAAATGTGTAACAATCTTGTAAAAAAGAAATTAAGTTCTTGATAATAAAAAAAGCCTTTTTGACAAAATAAATCGGCCTTTCTCTAAAAAAAAAATAAGAATTGAATCAAATTTTAAATTATCACCTAAAATGTGATAAGTCGGTCCAAAATACTTAGTGCTATTCGTTAATTATGAACAGTCAGTACGATTTTGACTTTGAATGTTGCAAATTTAATCAATTAAACTTACAACTACATAGATATTGATTTATATCAAGCAGTAATCCTAGGTTCCTTGTTAGTTCCATTGCCGTTTAAAAAAAAATTACACGCATTTTTGCTTTTTCGCCGTAGATTCCCCTCCATACTTATACCAGCAGTTAACACAACTCCTCCGCCTTTCAGAGAATTTACAAGAGGCAAAGTAGTTGTGGTGTTGTGCCGTCTGTTGTCTGGGTCTCTCGTATCTCGTTCTGTAAATCAATCCCCAAATTCATTTTCTTTCTTTCTGTTCTTTTTGTTTGTGCCAAATGGAAATGAAGCGAAGGATCAGGGCAGGGAGGGGAGTTTAGTGACTTTTGCCTTTGTTTTGTATAACAATCAAATCTTTATCTTAGGCGACACTTTCCCCACATTTCTTCAGCACAACAACATCAGCATTCAACTTCAACCATAGTACCTCCTCTACCTACACACCCTATGTCAGTACTTCAAGTCAAAACAATCCAACGCATCATATTGTCGCAGATCCGGGAAGTATGCGTACGTGATTTCTGTTTACCGTATTTTAAAGACTGGTTACCTGTGATTGTTTCGTACGCAGCTGTTGCTGTTTCCTGAGACAGAAATTAGGTTGTTGGGTTACAGGTACAGTGGCATAATTAACACCTTTTACTGTCCAGGGATTTGTCTGGACATTGGTTCTTTTGGTGAAAATTATTTAGTAGTTATTCTGGCCGATTGAAGTAAACAGTTCTTGCCTTACGTTTATCCGTAAGTAAATCAACGAAGAGATTGAAATTGAATTATTGAATTAGTATTTCAGTGAGTTATGTATGATGAATTTCTTTGTGCTCCAATCCTAGAGTTCTGCTACCGATGCTGAATTAAATTTTGAGAAGAACAGGGAATGGGGGATCGGGAATCCATTTTGTGTCTAGCAACGCTACTGGTATTTCATCTCCATTATACGCAGCGAATGAAGTTTAGCTGAAAATGAATCCAACTTTAGAAGTATCGAATCGATTGAACCAATTTCATATTGGACGCCAAAATAATGGTTACGCAGATGACAGTGACGACTTACCATCGAACGACAATGACAGCTCTAGTAATACCTTGATTGTTTTTCAATCATCTGTTGATGATTCCAGTCATGAATCTGAATCTCAGCGAGATTATGACTTTATGAATGAGTCGCAATCACGACGGTACAAGATTAAAAGAACATCACTATCTGCTACTTCTTCACCATACTTGAATCATGGAACTTCACACAACACTCGTCAGCCCTACTACAGTAATCAATACCAAGTGCATACCTATAAGCGTTCCCACTCAAGTCATACCAACACGCCAGTTAAATTACCCAAACGATTAGCCTATCCAACATCGTTTTTTCATAATCGCGGGAGTGAAGGCGGTAGTCTCAATCATCTAGCAACTCAGACTAACGGGTACGGAGGACAGGTTCATGCGCAATACCGACAAAACTTCAATTACGGGTCAGGGTCAGGTTCGCACTCATTCCAACGTAAACCATCTGCCTCGTCTCTGGGAGGCTCCTCCATTGGGTCATTTGGCGGGAGTAGTGAGATTTTGGATGAAGACGTTTCCAGACCATTTCTCTGTACTGCAGTTTTTGATTATATTTCACAAACCGATGATGAATTGAATCTTAAGAGAGGTGACATTGTTGAAGTTTTATCAAAGGAAGTCAAGATTTCAGGCGACGAGGGATGGTGGACCGGGAGGTTGCATGGCCGAGTAGGGATTTTTCCGGCCAATTTTGTAGTGGAAACCGATGTCAATTTGCTCGCTGACGTAGAACCATTGGAAATTAAATTTTCAGAACTTACTGTAGGCAAACTAATAGGAAGAGGCGGGTTTGGACAAGTACATTTAGGATACTGGCAGGGTGAGGAAATAGCGATCAAGGCAACACAATATGATCCAAATGATCCTATTGAAAAAGCAATTGAAAGTGTCCGCCAGGAGGCCAAGTTGTTTTGGGTTTTAAATCATGAAAATATTGTTTCACTTCGTGGGGTCTGTTATGACGAAAATCATTTATGCTTGGTTATGGACTATGCACGTGGTGGTTCTTTAGACCGAGTTTTGGCGGGGCGGAATATCCAACCAAATATTCTGCTTGATTGGGCCATTCAGTTGGCCAATGGTATGAATTACCTTCATACTGGAGCTTCTATTTCCCTCATCCATCGTGATCTCAAGTCATCTAATGGTGCGTTAACCTTTTAGCGTCATTTGTCATGTCAATTAAAATCGAAGCGTTTAATCTTTGTTTTTCTTATTTTTAGTTCTAGTCAATGAGGAAATTCTGGGAGAAGATTTCTCTGCGAAAACGCTCAAAATTACCGACTTTGGCCTTGCTCGCGAAGTTTACAAGACTACAATGATGTCGGCCGCTGGAACTTTTGCTTGGATGGCTCCAGAAGTTATCAATAAGTCTACCTTTTCCAAAGCGTCGGATGTTTGGAGGTAAGTTGTACTTTGTAGTTATTTGGCACTTAAACAGGACACTTTGTTTTTAATGAATTCCGCGTGTCCAGAGTTAGGAACTGTGACTTCCTAGTAAGCCACGTTCGTTTTCATCTTCGTCCTTTTGTTTGGCTAAGGTAGCATGCTGGCGTTGAATTTGAAAATATTTTAGGTGAATACGAACTTGAACCCAGCGACCCGACACGCTATCTGTACTATAGATTTAGAGTTTTGTAGTGTGTTGATTTTTAACTAAAATCATGGATTGCAAATTATCATGAGTTTCACCTTAGTTTAGCGAGGTGCGTGACAGAGGCCTAAAGTAGTTTGGTCACTTTCACAATTTTGCCAAGCCCAAGAGAAATAGGCGTAGTAGACGAAATCCAAACGCAATTTATTGCAATACTATCGCACATCCTGTTTCGAGTCTACACGGTTTCTTTACCTTTCTTTTAGTATATTTAGTGTCAGGAATGAGAAGAAAGGTCAATAAATCCAAACCCGATATCCGTACATGTTGAATGAACTAAATTGCGATTAATTCTCCTGTTCTTTTGCATTCAAACACTATTTACTTTATGTTAGATTTTTTACGTCAACTAACCACGCGATACCTTAACCCGTACGCCGTAGATTTAATTTAACTGGACAGTTGAATGGAATTGTGTGGACGACAATGTTACGAAGCTATGCCATGCCTATGGTGTATAGAGTATGGAGACCTTGATCTTTTACATTTTGCAATCGCAGAAATATTGTCGCTAAAGACAATATACTTCTCAGATTTTCTTGCCTTCTTTAAGTTAAATAAAATTCACCAATGAATAATTTTTTTTTAATATTATGGTTACTTGCTATGCAAGGTTGCGTAATTTCAGACAACTTGTTAGTTTGCTCAATTTGTGTCAAATTTCCAACACTATAATTTAAGCCATAATCGCTCATCGCATTATTCCTTTCCTTTCCATTAACCTCCTCTTTATTTGTGTAAAAATATTTGTGCGAGAACTATCTCTATCAGAGACTAAATGAAATGTTATTTTATTGAAAACAACACAAATCTAATGAGGGATGTGATGTTATCAATTTTAATGTAATTTATCACGTGTTTTTCGCCAATGCAATTTTATGTGTTTTCTGTTATGTTAGGCCCTCACGTTAGACGCCTTTCGGTCTTTCATCTGCTGATCTTTATCGCAAAAAAATTCATTTTTTCGCTTGCTTTCATCATCAAATCATTGTGGTGTGCTAAGTAATTTTCTTTGAACCATCTGGCATCTGTTTCCGGCCTCTTGTCTTCGCAAGTTTAGTTGTTTTGCAGGTTCAAGTTTCAAGGGCTATTGAAGAGTGAATAAACGAATAAAGCATTAGCTCTTCAGATCTGCCTACTCTAATCATCTTCAGACTTATGAATGAATGTATGGAGTTTATACATTAGTTTATGTTCTCAACAAAAGAAATGTTGCAATTTGTGAAGAATTTTTACGTGTCCAGATTTTTACCATGCATTCGATCCAACTGGTAACCAATTAATTACGAGCGGGAATGCGAATAATAGATTTGTTGATAGAGATTCCAGAGAATCTTTCTGGAAAGCATAACTTGCTTTTTTGCGAAACCTAACCCTATCATTATCAGTCGGCCTTAAGAACCCTTTGAAATCCGGTTTTTTCTGCAAAATTTTAGCCCTGACCAAAATGCTTCCTTTGACGTAATAAGAATTCGAAAGAAAAGAACATTCTCTTTGCGAGAGCCCTTGAATTGTTTCATGAAATCCAGAAGAATAATTGACTTCGTTCAGTAGAATTTTATAATCACTAAATCTGACACTTTTCATGAAATTAATTACTTTGTACTTTACTTGATTTAGTTATGGGGTGGTACTTTGGGAACTGCTCACAGGTGAGACGCCGTACAAAGGAATGGAACAAATTGCCGTGGCTTACCAAGTAAGTTAAGCATGGATGGGCGTGGCAACTCTTTCTAAAAACATGAAAACCAAAGTATGTAATAGCTAGTATTAACTATTCGGTTTTTTTTATTGTTAGATCGGTGTACATAAGCTTACACTCCCAATACCCAAAACATGTCCTGCAGACTGGGCAAGAATAATGGAGGGTAAATCCGGAAGAGTGATGCTTTCTTATTTCAGAAACAAAGACGGAACACAGTGTAAAACTAATAAATTGTCTTTTTATTATTTAGCATGTTGGAGGTTAGATCCACACGACAGGCCTACATTTGATGAGTTATTGGGAGAACTCCGCAAACTTTCTACCACGTTTGTTGGAGAAGAAAGTTTTCAGATGATGCAGAGTACCTGGAAAACAGAAGTCAATGAAACACTTGAAGCCAAGAGAAAGGTTTTGCCCAAGGAATACACACTTTTTCAAACCTTTTTTTGAAATTTTGTTCCAATCTAACTTAAAATTGGTGACGAACATGATTTTAGGAGTTTAAAAGCCGAGAAGAAGAAATGAGGCAAATGAGTCTGTATCATAAGCAACGAGAACAGGAACTGGGAAAACGAGAACAAGAGTTGGCCAATCGTGAAATTGATTTATTTAGAAGAGAACTGAGCATGATGCTTCAACCTACAAAACAAAATTTTGTTCCAGTTCCAAAAACTAGAATGGGCAAATTCAAACGGAAGGCATTAAAGAATCATGAGATAAGCAACCCATCAGGTAACATTTTAAACAAATATTGTCGAGGTTACTACAAAAATTGAACTGAAAATTACATTGTGCAAGTTATTTTCAATTTTTTAAAATAAAATGTTGTGCCTGCTCTAGATTTTCGACACACGCTCTCTGTACAAACGGCAGGAACAAAAACGAAAGAAGGACGTAGTATGTCGAGTCCAGACAACTCTTTGCCCATGTATCCTAATACACCTTTACGTTCAATAATTCGTAAGTGATTCGTATTAGTCAAAGTATATTCGTAAGTTCTTGCAACAACATTGAAGAGTTTAAAATCGTTGACTTTGTCGTGTAAGTTTACTGGTGGTTTTTCTTAGTTAGATGAGTTAATTAATTGAACATTTCTATCTTTTTTAATCAGTTCCTGCTGATGGCGTGAAAGGAAGGACCTGGGGTCCAAGCTCTTTTCATCAAAAAGAACGTGGTACGATTCTGAACCGGAGCTCTGAATCTCCAAAACGCTGGAGTAAAAGCGCTCCAAATCTTGAAAAGTCTCACCGAAGCTTATCTTCTTCAGGACGAATAGGTGAGGAGCTTGACACTTCCAACTTTCCTTTTACCTGGTTCTGGAAGTTGACATTTCTCACCTTTGTTTCAAATTAGTAGATAAGGAGATATTTAATACCAAAATTGAACAAAAGTCTTTTTCTAACTAATTGTGCATGAAATCATCGTTTTTTTAAATTCTATCCTTAAGCCGCTGTTCGAAGTGAGAAATTTCTTCCATGTAAGACTGCTATGCTATAAGTCATAAGTTAAACCTCTTTTAAGCCTAACGAACTGTCTTTACTAATTTTTTATGTCTGCTTCGTTAGTTTGTTATCCCCTTGTTTACAAATTGAAGATATTGTAGTCAATTGACTGCGCGGCTTGCTAATTGTTTTTATGTGTTTGTTGTTTTGTGAAACTGAGAATGCTTGTGCTTTTCAATATTTTTTATCTTTTGCTCTTTTGGTTTGAAAATCTGAAAACCCTTGATGAAAGTTAAGCTTTTGGTGAGTGCTGCTTTTAATTATGCGTTTCTGGAATACTTTAATAATAATGCTGACTTTTTTTCAGATTACTGCGGTGACTCAAATTCTCCTGGTACTGGACAGAAACTTTTACCATTTTCTAGAACTCCTAACTCTAACGGAGTTCGCAAGAACTCAAAACTTGGAGCAGTGCAGAAGGCTTTTAATGACATGACCTCTCTTCTGGCTAATCTAGTTATGGGACAAAATATTCGCAAGAAGTCTTCTCTGTCGCAATCAAGGTAAATACATTCAAAAGTTGAGCTGGTACTTGCTCAATTGCTTAATCTACTAAGGTCTTTCTCTTTATCAACCGATAAGTTGTTTTTCAGCGGCAATGGGGAAGATATTGATACTGAAACGAGTTCCAGTCCTCCAAAACAAGTGGTTCTTGTAGAAGGACATCAAAACGATGGGTTTGGTGGTCGAGAAAACCTACCGCGATCGAAATATTTCAACACATATCATGGCTCCACTCAACATGATCGCTCAAGACTCAGTAACGTTGCATTAGGACAAGAAGATGAGCGTTCACCCGAATTACATTTACCAATTCGATACGCAGATGACATTCCAGCTCGTAGTTCATCCCCTGTTTTTCATTCCCAACCACAACTTCACATGTCTTCCGACTCTGGTCCACGACAACCGAAATTCACGCCTTACAGCACTCCACCTACCCCACGTTCCCGCTTTGACACTTCTCCCATCACGCACGAATCGGAGGTTAGTTTTATCTCTATGGTAACGGAAACGTCCCTATGACCTTCGACGGTCCAGAACTGATGCCTCTGTGTTTATCGCTTTTTTTGCCGCTTATACTTTCACTCTCTGCGGTGGTTTGGTTCTTATTATTTTTCAGATCTTTCTTATCCTAATTTCATTTGTTTGGTTTTGGTTTCATTTTCCCTTCTTCTGTTCTTTCTTGGCCTATAGATTAATGGAATTGGGAATGGGAATCTAAAGAAAAGCAGTGAAAAAGAAAGGAGCCGTATGTCTGCCTGTTGCTTAAAATTTTCATCGACTAAACTTTTGACTGTGTCTGACGCTGGAGTTGACGAGAAACAAAAGAAAAGCTGCAGATCGTCGTCGGCAGTGACAGTGAACGGGGTGGCATATTCTAGGTTTTCTGACTAAAAGGCTTACTTATAGATTTCAGTTAAATTTGCTAATTATTTTGAATTTTTGAATGAAAGTGATGTATATGTATACGTGAGTTTAGCGAGGGTACTCATGTCAGACGTCAGCGTCGTTGTAGACGCTGCTGCTTCACGTACAAATACAATATTGTATTAATTTGAAGAGTTATATCTACATGGAAAAATGCGAAAATGACGCCAAACATGGACTGCGTTATTCAGAATTTTATTTAGCAACGATCTTTACTTTGTATTTTGAGTTTTTAATTTTAAGTGACTGGAAATATTAAGATACTGGCCAATGTGTTTACACTTTGGATTTTGAAATTTTGAAATTTGAATTTTTCTTCTACTTTTTCTTTTACTTTTTCTTTTACAGAATTTACTTGATTAATCATGCTTTATTTACCAATCAACCTTAAGTAGAACTTACTCAAGGTCATAGAGCTAACGCACCTATCAAATGTCGCAAATAAACAAAATAATTTATTTCGTCTTTTTTTTTCCTCGAGTTTATTTTTTCTCATCTTTCTTCATTTTGCTTCTCACTTTCAAATTTTGACATTTTCTTCTGCACTGTAATTAGTTTGTTTGCCTGATTAACTTAATTTTTGCCAGACCTTTAAAACAAATGAAGGTTAAATTTCTATGTCTTGTTATACTTCCTTTTAGATTTATCCTGCAGAAGACAGATCTGTATTTGAGGATTATGTAGATACTCATTATTCTACAGAAGAAATGCATCAACATCCTCATCCGCCGTTGTCATATTTTGGACAACGGAAACAATATCATCGTCACCAGTCTGGCTACAGCAGTGAGTCTGATAGAGGTCCAGAAGAGTTTCAAGGGAATTTGGGCAATCCAAGACAACAACCATCACACGCCAGTTCATCATATGAAGGGTTTTCTAATCCCCATCCACTTATTCACATTCATCCGGAAGCAGTGTACAGAATGGCATTGGCCTCTGGTAGTAGTGGTACTGCAGAACATGTCGATGTTGGTTATACATCGACAGATTTCCATCGTACTTATCAAACGCATGCGCAACTGAGTGCCAGCTACGAAGGTGAAACGCTCTTCAGCTCATCGACACCTGTACAGTATCAAAGGTAATATTGGGGATGGTTACTAAAAGCGTTATTATGTAGAATTTAGTAGAGGTTACGGTTATTTTAATTATTTATATTTAGATATTTTTTTAAACCGCATCAGATATCGTAAATTTTGAATTAAGACCCCCGTCTACAATAGAACCCCAGAGAGCGCCCTTATTGGAGGGTTTCTAATATGGGTACTTATCTCCAATAAGGTCCCACTCTTGAATACGACTCTTCCTGGGGTCTTTATGGTCTTTTTAGAATCTTTTTTTTTTTTACAAAATAAGAGCCCATGTATACAATTCAAAAATGAAAATTTAAAATTTCCATTTAAAATTTACAATTTCAACTTCAAATATTATTTTTTACCAAAATTTTTTTATTGAAGATTTGGATAATACAAAAAACTTGGTCAAGAAAATTTCTTTTTGCACCAAAAATGTTCTTGACCGAGTTTTTAAAAGTTGGAATTGTGAATTTGAATTTGTTGGATTTTTCAAATCGATAATTGAATTCGAATTTTGAACTTATAAAAAAATTTAAATAAAAAAATTGTGATTTAAATTTCATAAAATCTTTGTTTCTAAGCTTTTCTCTCTAATAATGCTCCATCTACAAATAAGATTCCACTCTGAATTAAGGCCCCGTTTGTAATAAGACCTATGTGGTCTTAATTCAAAATTTACAGCAATAACGGAAATTATAATTACAATGTCATTCTAGGGGTTACGGACAAAACTTCAGGGCAAATCTCACTTCAAATGGAACTCCATCTCCTGGAAGACTTTCTCGACAAAATTCTTTGGAGAATCAACCAATGACAGAGCGCCCTATTACGCTGGATCTGCCTAGACCACTCCGCTCAAGTTTACGAAAGTACAATTACAGTCCAGCTGGACCTCCGTTAAATACACCTGGACTTAGTTCTGGAACTTGGACTGATTCTGGAACTCCTCCAGATAGTAGTCTTAGTGAGGATAGCTCCTACCTTTCTGCTCGGGAGTCTTCTCCTTCGTTTACATCTCACCACTCGTCTTCAGCCAATAGATCTGTAAGATTTTCACCAATGACAATGGATTCCATGATACCACGAGAGAATCTCATGATGGACATGAAAGGTGAAACGTTACTTGAGCTCACAGAACGAAATCGTCTCGAAGCTCTGGGTTCTTCCTTCTCACGAAACGACAACGTGTCACCACTCCTTCGCCGAATGGAGTACGACAAGAAGGAATTTCTGTATAATTTTTAAAATTTGATATCATTCCGTATCAATTTGCACGTAATTTCTTCATGATCTGGCTCTTACGCTTTTCATATCTTCCATAACCACGCCTTATCCTTCGACCAATTATTCGAATTCGCACTGGTCAACTCTATGAGCTAACGAGTGACTGATGTTCATGTTAGGGTAGATGGGTAGAGGGATCGTCCTGGAGCATCAGCACTCTCCTTGCAATTTTGCTTTGATTAGCAAGCAATCTTCCTAGCCTTCTTTCTCGCTAAAGCAGCGAGTACCGGTGTCATTTCACCGGATTGTAAAACAATTTTAGTCAAAAGTACAGTTGGTGCATTTTAAATTACTAGCGGTTTAAAGTGCAAATTTTTCAAAACTGCTCAAGTCATTCTCTCACTTTCTTACAACTTTATGATGACAGTTTTAGTGACGTTGTACAGTATAAGTGTTTTATAAACGTGATCCTTAAACTTAATAAGAATTTTTCCTAGTCATGTCTTCGGTAGAAGTCATGAAGGTTAGACTGGATTGAGGTTAAAAACGAAATTTGAAAATTTAAATTCTTTTAAATTTAAATTTAAATTTTAAAAATTTTAATTGTGAAGTTCCACATTCCAGAAAAACTTCGGACAAATTTCGCGTTCTTTTAGCCCATACTTTTATTTGTATGCTAAAAAAATACTCATGTGAAACACTTACTTAATTAGTTATACAATTTAAACACCAAGACCAAGTGACTTGGTTGTGATTTTTATTTTGTTGGAATATCCAAGATTCTTTTATAGTTTTAGTGTGTACTTTTTATATATTTAATTTCCAACACACGTTTTACCTAAGTTTCTGTGTTTGCTGGAAGTAAACGTAAGAAACTAATAGTCACTTGCGTAATACTGTGAGTGTTAATTTTTTGGGCTAACTAGAGAACTTTTGATTATAAATGACCTTTAACCTTTTGATTTGTTGTTAAAAGTCTTCAGGTGGCCTTGACAATCGTTCACAGTCGTAGAGGATGTTGACCTTTTCAACATCAATGTCACTCAGGGAATTTCGTTGACCCATGTTCGGAGCATAATGTTTTGAATGTAAAATTGGTTTTTCCCGGTCAATTGCCAAGTAGAAGGAAATTGGTCCGTAATGGAGTATACTACCGTAGTCGTACGGAAATACTTGGAGGTAAATAGGTGGTGCTTGTAATTTCTTCAACTGAACTCTATCCTCGGGTTTAATATTTTCCCAGTCGATTATGACATAGTTGTCACGGTCAGGGCGTTGGTGCTCATGATGAAATCCAAGGACATGTAAAAGTTCATGTGCAATTTTTCCATGTTGGAGACATCGTTGTGAATCCAGATTTAAAACCTAGTGACAATTATTGTGACCCAGGTTAATGTAATTTAAGTTAAAGCTTAATCGGCAACATTGTTTGTTACCTGTTTTCCGCCTTGTCTACCCGCATGCGTGTGACACCCATCCCCGAATTTCATTCGAAAGTAGATAAAATCACGCTCGGTCGTATGCTTCCGGAAAGTAATGCAAGTTTTATTAGATATTTCGTCCATTGCTTCATGGATTAGTGCCCTCATAGAATTATCTAAAAGTTTCAAACAGTAAGTTTCGCATTCTTGTTTTAAAAAGTCATTTAAAACAAAATTCAATGTGTACTAACTAAATTCAAGCGAAATTTCGAAATATATGATGCCATCTTTCCACCGTCTATCCCAATTCACAATTTGACGCACTTTGGGGTGTTGTAATTTGTCATCTCGGTACTGCCGTAAAGTTTCTGTTAAAACAATCCGGTATTGTTACGCTAGGTTATACCACGCCCCGCGTCCAGTTTCCATGATTAAAAAATTCCGGGTTAACTTACCGACCTCTCCGCTTTCCAGAACGTGGGACGCTTTGACCTCAAGTGTCGAAGAGAACCAGAACAACACTAACAGATTGATTAGGAGCCATTTTGTTTTAGAAGAGAACATTCTTCTTTTAATACTTACTAAGTAGTGTCAAGGGAAGATGAGGAAGTAATAAAATAAGTCAAGCCAAGTCTTCATGTTACAAACTTGATGTTGTGGACATGAACTGGACAAGTAATCAAAATTTACTAATGAGTTGTCCTACTAATTAACAGTGTTAAGTTTTGGAACGACTTATCTGGATGTTAACGAGGAAAAGAAATCAGACTAGCCTCAGATAATAAATGTCCTCCATACCCGCCCTTGCACCTAAATAGAATCAAAAGTGACGTTAGGTTTTTATGGGTCATTGTGGTTCCTAGATTTTAATCGCCACAAACCACAATCCAAGTAAACCGTATCCTTGTTTTAATTCATCGATACACATTCTTACACTTGTAATACATCATCGGGTATTTTCAAAAAAAGGGTATTATCGTTAACGATATTGTGAAAGGATTATTAGAGGGCTGGTTCGGTGTAATTATTCGATTAACAGCTTTGCGATACAATAGACCCCTGCACGAGTGAAATCACGCGTACGCACGGGTCAATGACCTGTAAGGTAGTTTGGAGAATTAAATGATAGACTAATTCAATACATGTTAATTTTTATTGAAAGAAAGGGTATAAAAAGTAATGATATCGTATATTCCGGGAAGGTCACCGAACTTTCGGTCGTAAAAAAAGTTATGAGGTTTTACCTTATCACTCACTTCCTCTTGAACCCTTTTTGCACGGTTAACTCTCACTCTCGATTCCCTTTAAACTCTAGTTGACATTTACGACCAAAAGGGACCAGCATTCAAGGGCGCTGGACGCTGGACCCCCAATATCCCAATCCAACCGTCAAATTTTAATTAACGAAAGTTCTTCCATACCAACGCCGTTCAGTAAACTCGGTTCAGAAAGGTATAAATAGATCCGGCAAGAACTGCCTGAATTGTCATTCGGCAGATCACTTTCGATTTGTCCAGGACAACTCTTTATCTCTTTCTCTTTTTCCTCCAATCTTATTGTCTTTCCTCTATTGTCATTGCCAACTCCCCGTCTTCACCACTTCTGTGAATCTGAAAATGGAACCTCTCGTGTCGACAATTTGGAGTGAGGATTCTGTAATTCAGAAAGAAATGAAGTCGATTTGGACCGTCAGTGAAGATGACCTCAAAGGTCAACCTGTCGGTCAAAAGGTGAGAAAGGCATCCACGAAATTGATGTTCCCGGGTCCGGCCATGTTTCAAGAAGCGGCCAAGGGTGGAAGACTTTACATGGATGAAGTGTACAACCAAATGGAAGAACTCGAAATGGAACGCCGATCAAATGAAGGAGAACTTGGACTGGGACCGATACAATTTCAACCTTTGAATCGTGGACAGTTTGACGTAAAGACGCCATTTTATTCAATTTATTATGCTTATACTTATTATTATACTTTAACAGCAGGGTAACAGACCACATTATTTTATATTTCAGTGGAGTGGCCTAGCAGGGATGTTGCATGATGCCCGCAGCCAATTCGGTCTATTGAAAAACTTCATTAAAACTGTGGAAGGGATGCGAAAGGAATCGGAGACAAATGCAACCGGACTTTCGCCGATTGATCGCCAGGCTAAAATTTACGAGCTTCTCCTTGACAATAAGAAGCAGGCGGACATGATGCGAAAGCACATCGATGAAGTTCTACGTAATTTGTACGAGAGTTGGGAGTTCAAGATGGCGGCCATTCAGCGCGTGCTTTTTCCAGATGGTAGTGCTCCGGTTTCAAAGGAAGCAGTAAAATTGGGTAAGTAATTAATAATTACTTCTGGTTTTCGAATGGTTTTGTTGGGTATCCCGTGAAATTTGTTTTTCTGTGTACTTTTGAATTGTCGAATCGAATAATTGAAGCTCGGTTACGGCAGCACAGCGGGAATACTTATTGTATTTAGAAATGTCACTTTTGGTAACTTTTTAGATGTGATGCCATACTTGTTGAAGGAGTTGAGCGACGTCATTCGAATCTCACGTATTGCTTTGTTCACTGTCTTCAAGCGATATGAGGAAGTTCGTAAGCGAGTCATCCGCAAGGCAAACTGTGGTAAAAATGAATTTGCTAAAAACTAAGTCTTTTAAGTCAGCAGGATTTAGTTGATTTCCGCGTTCAACATATATTTTTAACATTTTTTATTTGCTTGTTTTTAATAATATCTCTTTTTTGTTTGTCATTATTCCATTTATATTCCGCTTTTTCCTCTAACGTCGTTTGCTCTTCTCATCAATCATGTTGACCCTTAGTTTTTTTTACTGGCTCCTGTTTTGAGTCGAGCGACGGCTGTCATCAAATTTTTGGCTTTTCGTGACGGCGTCCTGCCAGTAACCTCTGTAAAGATGATCTTGAACCGTTCTCGTAATTCTCCAACAGTTTCTCGTACTTTGGTAACTTGGTCCAACTTTGCAGCTTCCCCTAATGAAACGGTAGCTTTCGCATGAAAATATCTTTGGAGTAGGTCTTTGACCAGGACACTGTAAGCTGTTCGCATTCTTTTGTCCGATTCTGGATTGACATAATCCTAAAGTAGAGAAATTTATTAGGTTTGTAAATGATTCGAGTTTTGTTTTGGTTAATAACGTTAAAACTCGTCGACATGTCTTTAAGATAAACAAAAAAACGTTTTGCCGAAGTTGGCTATGATGTAGACTTACTACGTAGCAACAACGATCAGTGCTAAAACCTCGGTTCCACGTTTTACCTCCGGTGCCAATGCCAAGAAAGCGGAGGAAAGTGGCATTCCGGAGCAACGCGATAGTGTTGAACGGAGCGGGAACTTTCATGTCTCTTCCGTAGAAAATCCAAACCTGTAAATAATGTCATTTGACGCGGGTATTTTTCAAAAAAAAAAGAACAACTTACATCAGTTCGTCCCATTTTGTACTCTTTGTCTACGTTTTTAAACACTTCTCCTGCAGATCCAGTCAACATGGCTACAATGGTGTTGAGCAGGACAATTGTCGCAGTGATGTGATACACTGATACGAAATTATTAAATATTGGGCAGTATTAACATTTTAGATTAAGTTTGCCCCATAGACCTTCTTACCACCAAACATAATTTTTGCACAGAGTTGTGTAATGTCGTGATGATTTTCTTCTCCGTTATGTTTTAAATGTATTGTCAAAATATCCAAATTTTCTAGGCCTGACATGCCGTAGAGACCCCAGAATAGTGTCTCGGTAGCCGAAGTCATAGATGTGTAACCTTGTTTTTTTTAAAAAATGAAGTTAACTTGCTTACAATCAGCTAACTTTTAGTTATTCCTAGGTGTTATTAGATCATTCGGATTCTTGCCTTGGTTTTGTTTTTTAGTATCGCCTTTTTCATCAACGTCAGTCCAAGTGGCGTAACCCTTGAACAGCATACACATTCCTAAAAGTTAAGTTAATTGTTTAAAATTAATACAAAAATATAATCAAAATTCAAAAACTCAATATTATGTACAAACCTCCAGCAAAAGCAAGGTTGACCGTCATGTAGATGAGAATTAGATGACAAATTCCTTTCAACATTTTCCCCAAGGCGATTTGTAATGGCCCAAATTTCCAGTGAAGTCCAAGTACACGGAAAACCCGGCCGAAGCTCATAATCATGGCCATGCAGAAAAACGATTCTGCAATGAAAAGTGGATAGTGCGGTGGCCAGTACTCACGTTCTCCAATTTTGGCATGAATGACACGATCCTAAAATTAATCTTACAACTTTTAAAAAAAAGTGTGTCTTGTTTTTTTTCTTCTTCAAAAGTCAATTACTCGCGCAGGTGCTTCTGTCCAAGCCAAGAAGAAGAATACATAGGCCACAATGAACAAAATGTGATTCACTACTTCATAAGTGTTCCAGGCTTGTTGAAAAAACATTTGTGGCATGAAGCAGAATTGTCGCAAAGTTGAGACAACGTGTCCAACCGCAAAGGTGAAGATGGAGCAACCAAGAATAATTCGAAGAACTGGGAAACAATGTTGCAGACAAAGCAAATTTTGTTTAGAAAAAAATTTTTTTTTTCAGAATTTTTTTTAAAAACGAAAAAATTTTTTTTTTAGAAACCTGATGATCTTGGTGGGGCTTTGTCGTGCTTATCGAAGTTGTCACCAAGAAGGTTGAGATTAGTGTCAAGAATAAGGAGACAAATGAAGATTGTGTATGACCCGAGGGAGTGAATGAAGCGTGACACTGGAGCAGACCATTCGCTGCACCGATCTTTTCCTTTCGTCAGGCATCTGGAGTAGAGGAATTCCCAGAGAGAGATAAATATCAAAATGGACGTTCGCCATAAAAACAAGGCAAATTTTCCAAGTGGGCCAATTTTAGTCCAGCCATCAAAGCCCCGGGTCCATTCACTGTAAAGGGCCTGAAAGGGAAAAGTGGTTAAATGCGAAAATCACAAAATCGCAAAAAATTTCTTGAGGGTTTTTTCGCACAAAAGATTTACTTTTTGCGTGTGAGGATGCGTGACGAATTCTGTTTCTCTAATCTTTACAGCCAGAATTAGGCGTGGATAAATTTCTCGGGTATTTCCTGTAAAACCTTTTCGCTGTTTTAGCAAAAGCTCCACTTCGGTGTCATCTCGACACAATCCTGAATAAACCAAATGGTAAAAATCAATTTGGAAATTCAGTGACCAGCTTTTTTTTTACCAAGTAGCTCTCCCGTAAATTCTTGTAAGTCTGAGATCAATTTCTCGTAGTCATCTTTTACTTCTTGTTCCACACTGGCCATCTGCAACATAAAATGAGGCAATTGTAGTATTTGAGGTTTATGTGATCTTCATGTTTTCACCATTTTCAAATCTGCAATAAGGTTAAAGGCTTCCAGAATTGGATCGACAGTGTTGAATTCCATAGCCATGAAGCAAATATAAGCAGGATTTGAAATGGCTTGATAGATGTGTAATCGAGCGTATGACATTTTCAGTTCCCCGTCACTTCAGAGTAAAAAGTCAATAAAATGAGAACGTTGCTAACTAATACTTTTTAATTAACCAATAAAATTCTTTTAACCTTTGACATTTGTCCGTTTTACAATCAAATCTGTCAATTTTCGATAACCGTTGACCCGCATCAAAGAACAATTTAATCAGTTCGTAATGCCCGCCTTGTGCGGCAAGCATTAGTGGCGTCACGTCTTCATCAAATTCTGAATTGAATGCTTTGTCTTTGTACTGCTGCAGTCGATTGAGAACTTTCACCAGCATTTTGTCTTTGGTGTCTTTTTTTGAGTGCATAGAAAGTCGGCTGAAATATTCACAAAAAAATGCTAATAAACGCAAGAATAGCTCGAAATACCCGAACAGTTTGCACAGTTGCCGCTTAAGAGAACTAAGGTAAAACAATTTTCTATAGGTTCTGACCGAAATGATGCGCCCGCCTCTCCCTGTAATCTGCTAGATTCAAATTCCATGAACTGTTTGACCATTCCCACGTCTCCTTCTTTGATAGCGTAAAAGAAAGTGTCGTAGACGTCAATGTCGTCCAGGGAAAGGAGTAATTTTACCATTTCCTCATCCTGTCGATGTACCGCAATGTGAAGCGCACTGTATCCCTGTAAAAATTAAATGTTTCCAAAAAAGAAGTCTAATTGACACAGAATCGTAGTTTTTGGTTTTACGTCAAAGTTGGTCTTGTTGATGTCGAAATCGCCTCTATCGTTGCTGTCGCGAATAAACTCCCGAGCCTCCAAGACGTTTCCATTTGCAACCAAGGTCATGAACGCAATCTCTTGTTCAGTTTGCTTTGGTACGACATGTTTGCGCAGGCTCACTTTAGGCGTTGCGGATTCTGCCGGGTTGACTGTTTGTGAGTCGGAAGTCTGAAAATTGATAGAAATTTACTTCATTTTAATTACAAAACTAATTTTACCAACTTCATACTTGACTTGTTGACGAAGCATCTGTTTCTGTTGCACTCGATTCATCTTCTGTAGAGGTATAGTTCGCTTGCAAACTGCTGTACCGAACAAGTGGGACATTTGGATTACCCGGTTGCGTAGGGATCGTCGGAATGCTGCCTCGTCGCATTCCAAGCGTTGCCAATCCTCTGGTTTTGGTTCCTTTTGTACCTTTTGATTTTTCCACCATTTTGTAAAAATCTGATGCGATTGGATAATATGAAAAGGATATGTGGCTCTTGGAGGGTTGGCCAAAGCAAGCTAATCGTTCTTTGCGGTGTTACTGAAATCTGCACGCTACTGACTCAAAAGTGATGCAGAAAAAAAATTATATAACGATATCCTGTAATGTTCCTTTCTAAAATGTTTGTCGACCTGTTGAAACATTAAAGGCAGCTGGTTGCCAAGTGACACAAGAGTGAGGTAGCAAACCGAAATTTCGAATTTTTTAGTAATGTCAATGTCGTACCATGTTCATATTTGTTACTATACAACTTGAATCGTTTGCACTTCATTATTAAGATTTAATTATGAATTCTGTAAAGTTAATTCGATTTTTTGTAGATTGTCCCTTATTAGTAGGATAAAAAATTTTCCTCAGCAGATGTGCTGGAAATGCCAGTACATGTAAGATTATTTAGAAAAAACAACAAACAAAACAAAATGAGCACCATTCATTTTGATCTCTCGATTTATAAAAGTATTTCCTTAATGTTTAACCTCTTGAGTACCAGAAGCCACAATAATGATTTTGTTTGGTATCTCTTGCAAACCCAACTAACACTATTGTGCAATTTTTTTTTTATTTCCAAGAGACCAAAGCACACTATTGTGTAAAAGTTTTTCAGTACCGTGAGACCACGCGACACTATAGTGTATTGATGAAAAATTGGCTTGAAGACCAAGTGACACTATAGTGTCGCATGGACGAAATAAATTTTTATTGAAGATTTGGATGATACAAAAAATTGATAAAAAAAATTTTTTTGGACCGAAAATATTTTTTATTCAAAATTTGGATGATACAAAAAAATTGGTCAGAAAGGTTTTCCAAATTTTCGGCGCTGGTTTTCCCGCTCCTCCGATCAACTCACAAATTGCAAATTCTGAAATTTTATTTCAAATCTATATAACAAAAAAAAATTCCGAACAAGCGCTACAGTTGAAGTGATTTCAACTTGCGCGAAATTCGGAGAAAATGTACAAATTATTCCCTAGTACAAATTAAAAATACAGATTTGAAGGGGTTTGTAATGTAGATGATACAGGACTGAGAAAATTTTACTGGGGCCATTGGGGATTTGTAAATTTTCGTCAGAAATGACTGTTTGTTGGAAACTGAGTGGGAGAGCTATTTTTGATAAAAAAACTGGACAGATCTCAAATGTAATGATTTATTGTAGAAGCGCTAAGGTTGTTATTGAATGGGAATACAGATTGGTGATGGATTTAAATGGTAAATGTTAGTCAGAATGGTAACAGACAGTAAATGGACAATAATGGTAGGAATTGTATTGAAAAGACAGTACTGCAATAGACTGTCGAGTGACTTCTGAGAGTGACTATTGAAATTGACTTACTACCCTTACTGTGCCGAGTGACTTAAGTTACATCGCTATTTATACTTGCCTAGTTTAACGTTGGCTGGTAGGAAAAGTAGCGATCGCTCCTCTGATTGGTAGATAATTATATGAGTAATTGTAAAACAAAGGAGGCAAGAAATAATGTAGTAAAAATAGTGTAAGAAGAAAAAAGGACTGATTTTCGCTCCAACAATTACCCCTTAAAATAAAATTTTGATCAGAAAATTAATGCAGTCCAATCGGTGCAGTTATGTTAAATAAACAAGGCGTTTCCAATGCACCTACTTGTTTTGAACGGTTTTCACTCATGGTAAAGGGAGGTAACTCACCCTGAGAACTGAAATGGCACAGCAAGTCATGAGGTGTGCTAAATCATGGACTCCATGTAAATTCCGAAACTGGAATGGTAAAAAGAAAGCTAGTGGACAGTCCACCTCTGCGGATGGGGTGCAGCCCGTGCAAAATCCGTTTAGCGTTTTTGTTCATGCCTTTGATTTTGCATTAAGAAATTCACAAAATTAGAAACAAAAGATTAAATTAAGTTGAAGACTCAAAAACAAAGTAAATTGAAAACAGTATATTCGACATCTTTTATAGCGTGCTAGATTGGAGCCGTAAATGGCCTACGAAAATTTTCTTAATTCAGACCGGTTCCACTTTTTGGCTCATGCCAGGTTTTTAGTTGGAAAAAAAAAAGAAAAGAGGCAGCTATTGATGCTGCTTGCGACTTGGAGCTAATAGCTACTTATCCTACGAGATGCCCACTATGGCTGTTTGAAATGGTTGCGCAGGCAAACCAAAGTAATAAGTTAAATTTCATCTGGGTTTGCTGTCGGAAAACTTGCAGAGCGTGCGCCCGACCTGTAATCTGTTAAAGAACACTTTTAAAAAAGAATTTTTCGAAAAAACCAAGCTACATTTTATGACTATAATTTGATTTGTTTGTTACTTGGTTGCTTGAGACACCAGTTTTAATGGCAGCTATTCATTGCAATGTAACACGTAAAACAGCAATAGACTTTTATTCCTTCTGCTGGGAAGTCTGCCGTGTAACCCACTGTCACGACTAAGAATAAATTGGTGGTCCAGGTGATGTGGTGGAATGTGATAAGTCTCATGTTTTTACTCCAAAATATTACCGCGGTCGCGCAATAAGACGAGCACTTTGGGTGTTTGGCGGGGTGAGTAGACTAACAAAGAAGAAAATTGTTTTTCAAATACGTGACAGAAGTCGTGCTACACTATTTCCTATAATGCAAGAACATATTGCCCAAGGCTCGTTCATAGTTACAGATGAACCTAGAAGTTGTCACATGTCAACAACTTGCATTCAGTAGACATTGTCGTGTCCACCACTCAAGAGTAGTGTAATAGAGAATATTTTTTTGTTTTTTTGTAGTTCCACCATCCATTTAGGTGGCAGCACCGTCGCCTTTGATTTAAATAAAATAAATACTATAAATGAATAATACGCAAGGTAAAAATGAATAATACGCATGATAATAATTAATCACTCTAAACTAATAAAATGACAGCTATAAAGATAATTAGATTAATTAATTAAAATAAAGGATCACTGATCGCCAGACTGATCCTGACTGATCCCAGACTGATCCTGCGACTGATCCTTAGACTGATCCTGACTGATCTCCAGACTGATCCAAAATGATCCAACTGATTCAAACTGATCCTGACTGATCCCTGGGATCAGTGATTAGTAATAAAAATTTAAAAAAAATAAAAAAATTATCTCTCGTTAAAATTTTTTTTGAAAAAATCATTAAGGTTAGTTTAGTTAGTATAAAAAGTTTCTTTTAATAACTCAAGTTAAAAAAAATTCAATTTAAAAAAAATCTTTGTTTGGAACATTGGAACTAAGTTAAGTTTGTTTCTAAGGTATGTTAAGTTTATTGTATTTTTGGCAAAAAGCCTGATTCTTTCACATTTGGCTAACATCCGAGTTGTTTTAAAAAAAGTCTGAGCTAAAACATTTCTAAACGTAGAAAAACGTTTTTATTGTAGTAGTGAGATTGCTGTGCAAACAGGCCACTTTTCGGTGCCCTCCTGGGTTAAACTCTCCCTCCCCCAATGTGCTATCTCTTAGTATTGCGTGGGGGGTAACCTAAGAAGGTGAGATGAGAGAGTAGGATGGGTGGGGGATGACGTCATCGCCGAGCCTTCTCGTTAGTGAGAGTTTGTGGTTAGCCAACTACAGTAATTGGAGACTCAGAGCATAGTACTAATTAACAGACAACACCAGGGCGACACCAGACGACATAGGTAACGCATAGAACAACGCTGTCACACGACAAAATGTCAACAGCAAAATGGTCGATGGAATATTATCAAATAGGGTTGGCATGTTATAAATTGTTTCAACAACATATAAAAACGTCAAAAAACGTTTTGTTAATGTCGCGCATGCGTATAAAATGTAACAATTAGATGTTTAGAATAGAACAATGAATGTAACCCTGTGGACAAGATGTCAACAACAAAATGGCCAACTCAAAAATGGTAACTTACGGTAAAAAACTTTAGGTAAAACGTTTGACGTCAATTAAAACCCTTTTTTTCCTAGAAGGTCTCATTATGCTAATTAGCACTTTTGCGGTTGGCAGGTTTTGCTTGTTACTTATCTCGGCATATAAGAGACACATCACTCCTAATTTCCTACAGTACCATTTCGTTCTAACTAGCAACAAGACTAGTTCTGTAAAAACAAAAAACTTTTAACGTTTGCGTATTGTTGTCAACACTTGATTACTATTTTGGTATCTGTCGACAGCTAGTAAGTTAGAATTGGTGCATTGTTGCCACCAAGAATAGAACTGTCATTGTTGCGGAGAATTATTGCATGGTTAGCGTCAACAATAAAGGTACCACTTCTCCCACATTGGGAGTTATATTCCTACCCCTTACCCTCTGATGAATATAAGACAGCTTTGCTTAATATTGACAATAGCAAGCACCACACAGATGGGAGACACCAAAAGTGCTTCCTTTGATGCCTCCTGGCACACCCCAAAGTTGCTGGAGTTTCCAAACGGTACCGAACAGACAAAAAGGTGACTTCATACATTAAGCATCTCCACCGCATTAATACTCGAAGCATCAGTTTTCCTATGACATTGGAACAGCTTCCAAAGTTTGAACAACTAAACCCAAATATCTCTCTTACTATTCTTGGCTATGACATGGACGGCGAGAGTGATGACAAGTCTCCAAATAACATCGAAAAGAAGACAAAAAACTTTAAATTTATTCAGCAAAAAATTTCGAATTCTCTTCAATTCAAAAATCCAACAGCACATTCACGTTGACTTGCTGTGCCTAATGCAAGGAAACAAACAACACTTCATGTTAATACGAAGGAGTTGAGTTTTGAGAGCTGAAGAGAGAACACGTAAAGAAAAGTAGTCATAGTTCAAACATTACATTACAATAGTTACCCAATGCCTGTGGATCGCTTTCCCCCTTCTACACCAAAGGGAAAGAGAAAGGCTGAATCTCCAAAGGAAAGTGACATGGAGAAAAGGTCAAGGGAAGAGGTTCTCAAGGGCTCTACATCGGAACAGATTAAGTGGATTGTTGGTCAATTTTTTGACTAGTGAGACGTGGCAAAAAATAGAGCAGGTAGGAAAACGCCTCAACGAAGTGAAATCTGCCATAAGTAATCAGGAAAGAGAAATTGAATTTGTGAAAAGGGAAATTATTGCCTCAAACATCATTGTAACTGGCTTCAAAGAGCCAGAGAATGAAACCCCAGAAAGGCTTCAGGAATCGGTATCGGATCTATTTTTAGAGATAAATCTTGACAATGCCCAAATTAACATTACTAAAAGGATTGGAAGTAAAACTCAAGGAAAGTCTAGACCAGTCCAGGTAAAACTTGTAAAAAAAGTGCTAAATATTTGATCCTTAAGAACAAGAAAGAGTTGAGAGGTAAGTCAGCCTTTACCTCAATTTACATTAATCCTGAAAAAACTTTTAAAGACAGAGAAAAAGAAAGACTTTTTGGAGCATACGCTCGAGACCAAAAGATTCTGCTTCCAAAAGTGACTCATTGCATAAGGTCAGGGTCACTTTTTATCTTGAATGAAGGACGGACGACTCAATACCGTGAAGTTGAAGGAAAAATTGTCGAAAAACAAAAGTGATATTTTAACCTATACATCCCATAGTTAATTTACTCTACTATCACTTAATATAACTCTACCATTCATTTAGCATAATTCCAACCTTAGATGAACAATATTTCCTTTTTTTTTTCATTTTCTTCACAATTTTGGATCTAATGATGTTCATTTCATCATCCATGCCTTGGGTAAATTGAAAGCAAATGGAGTCATCACGGGATGTGACTGTATTCCAAAAACATTGAGAAAATGCTGTGATTGGCTGAAGCTTTTATTTGTAAAATTAGACACTGATGGACAACTTCAACTAGATCCAGCCCAGCGAAATATGACTTACGGCGGCTCAATCAGATTCTTGGATAGTTTGGGCTTCACATTAAAGTCTCTATCTACTTTAGTGAACGTGCTGAAAAAAGTCAAAAACTTTACATTCGAAATAGTCACATTTCAAGATGTAGTTTCCCAAGGAGTAAATCTTGATCTGTTGTTTCAGAAGGGGCATACCCTTATAATTTTATGAAATCTGTTGAGATTTTTGAACTCGCGGCGTTACCAGCCAAGGAGCATTTCTACAACGATTTGACTGAAACAGCTATTGAGGAACATGTTTATGAATAAGCACAAGTCTAGTCAAGTTTCAAAATTAAAAACATGGGAGAATGGCACGATTTATATGTTCGACTGGATTCGGCACTGTTGACTAAAGCAATGGAGCAAATTCGTTTGCTGATGCGGGAGAGTTATGAGTTGGATGTTGGGCACTAGTTTTCACTTCCAATGATGTTTCTTGACTTGATGCTCTCTCAAAAAAAGTGGAATTTCATTAGACCTTGTGACAGACCCAACGATGGACTGCTGGTTAGAACAAGCAATTCGTACTGGTTATGTGAGTGTTAGATCACTGCGTGCTGCTGCTGCAAACAATTCTTATATGGGTGATGAGTATGACCGCGCGAAGCCCACCAACTATATTCTATATATAGACGCCAACAAGTTATATGGTAAAGCAATGAGCCTACACTACCAAGAGGAGGATTCCAATGGCTTTCGAAAGAAAAGCATGACAGAATTCGTTCTTCCATTACTCAGTTTTTCAATGAAATGCCGTATGACCCCAACACTGGATATATTCTCGAAGTGGATCTGGAGACTCCTCAAGAGCTGCATGGCAAATTTACTGAATATCCTCCAGCACCTTTAAAACGAACAATTAACCCGAGCGAACTCTCTGAATCGTATCAACGACCTCTAGTTGAAAGTCTCAAAGTATCTGATCGTATTTACAAAGTTGAGAAACTCGTAGCAGATCTTCACAATAAGGAAAAGTATATTGTCCGCTGTGAAATATTGCGACAGTATGTAGAACTATGTAGAGTATGTAGAGTAAAAGTCACCAGAGTTCGTCGGGTTTTAACGTTTAACCAATCTCCTTGGATGAAGACCGTTATTGACTTTAATACAGAAATGCGAAAACAAGCGACAAGCGATTTTGCAAAAGACTTTTTAAAATTATTAAACAATTCTGCATTTGGCAAAACAACGAGCAAGTGCGAAATCGAATGCATGTTAATATAGCTACTTCACGAGAGCAGGCGCTGAGGATGAACAGAAAACCAAACGTGCAAAACATTATCATTTTAAATGAAACCACCTGTCTGTTTACTATGAAGAAGAAGGTTATTACTCTAAATAAACCAATCGTTACTGGTTTGTCAATTTTGGAGTTTGTCAAAAACATCATGTACCAAATGCACTATGATGTCCTCAAAGGACAGTCGGAGATCGAGCCACACTGTTCTATACAGATACCGATTCTTTAATCTATTAAACTTCAACCAATGACATCTATCAGCACATGTATGAAAACAAAGAAGCATACGATATGAGCGAATATGGCGCTGATCATCTTCTCTTCTGAAAATTCTACGATCCTATAAACAAGAAGGTGCTTGGAAAATTCAAGGACGAATATGCTGGTTCGGTGATCACTCATATTGTTTCTCCCAGACCGAAGATGTACTGCATTCGCTCAATTAGAATTCCTGTTATTTACAATGAGCTATTTCGTAACGTTTATGAAAAAAATTTACAAAAAGGGTCAAGGGTGTCAGTAAACTAGCAGCCTGGGTAACCGCAATGTAAGCTGAGGTTGTCCTCGGTTGGTCGGAGGTAGATGGGAAAAGGGAACAGGTGTAGTCAGTCGTCAGTGAGAGTTCCGTGTGAGCGGAGCTCTCAGTGAGGGCTGATACTTAGAGTGTTTAGTGTAGAAGTTTTTCCTAGAGTTAGGGTGGAAAATTGAGTGAGTGTGTTATTCAATAAACGATATCTAGTGCGGACTTACTTGTGTAGAGCTTCATTTATTTCTGCGGTTCGCAGTTTTAGCCTTGGTTGGGTGTCAGCTTGGTTTTCCAGCTGGGTTGATAGAGCGAGAGACGTCCACCTACTCGAGATCCGGTGTCGTCAACAAACCCAGGGACATCTGAGATGCAGGACAAAGACTTGCACTGAGCTAGCCCTGCATGTGCGAGGTAGGTAACAACCACACTCACATATTTGGTCCTTCGACCCGGAATAATATATTGAATATATCTAACAAAATTAATTGCACAAATTTATTTACGAGCCTGTTGCTTCAGTAGGGTTCCTGAAACAAACTATTTTACACAAAGTTTATACAATATGAATTGAAATAGGTGTGTCAAAATTTCGAATTTACTGATTTAAACGAATATGAATTGGATTAATGGAAAACCCTACGAGGTAAGCAACTAAACCTACATTTTAGACATTCAGAAACATCAGAGTAAAGTGTACCACATTAACATCTGAAACAATTACGTTGGTGATCCAATCTAGAACCTGTAAAAGTTGAAAATTCTAGCCAACAATTGGAACAAATTTTACAAGCGTTTTTTATGCTTAATTAACAAGGCGGAGTTATGGCTATTATGATTGCACAAGTTGCAGAAGTTACAACCCGGGATAGGTTCACCAGGTTCTTGATCCGATAAAATGTGAAGCCTTTTCTCGTCAATCTAACAAAATTTGATTATAAGTTATTATAAATGCACTTCAAATATAAAGGTGATCGACTAACCGTAAATTTCCTACGGAAGCATATGCAAGAGGAGCAGACGAAAGCATGATCATCATCAGAGTTAATCCAGTAGGTCCGTAGGCAGCCACAACGTTGTGTAAAATTTGATGTAGGATCATGTGTGGAAATATGTTCACGTAGCTCATCTCCATCTAAAGTTGGGGTGGTACGGCGTTGATTAGGATAACGAAGGTTATAATCATCATCAAAAATTAGACAAAGTGAGCATTTAAATTTATTAATCACGCATGGAATATCAACACGCCGATCCGGAGGAAACAAATCTGGTATTCAAAAGTAATATTAGAATTCGAAGTTAAGATGAAACGAATAAAGGTACATACAAGTACTCGATTTTGGCATTACCAAATGTTGAGAAGCACCAGAACCGGTCTTCCACAGACTCTCTGCACTTTGCACACCAGTGGTAGCTAATTGATTATCAAACTCTTGGATTGATTCATGGGTGTCCATTTTGGAAGCTTTTAAGCGATAACAACTATAATCACAAAAAATTTAGTGGAGCGACAGATTTGACATAAGAATTTTTTAAGTATGAATAGAAAAAAAACCTGGAAACCAGGAAAGATCTTTCGGTTGAGTCCTTATCTACAATTTCAGCCACAATCTCATATAGCACTCGTTCACTCATTAACTGAAAGTTTAAGAACATATACATCAAAGATAATTAAAGAAATAAAATTCATTGAATCCTAGGCAAAAAGCTGACAAAAGAGTTTCAAATCTTACCAAAGGTCTAATTGTAGAGTCATCTAAGTATTGGGCTAGAATTTTGTTTGGACCAATCATTGGAATATTAACACCTAGAGACGAAATTCTCTGTTCAATGTGACGATCAAGAGGATCAATAATGTTCTGTAAACAAAAATTAAAAAATTTTTTAGCATAATATATTAGGACTTGATCATAATTTCATTACTAAAGTTTGGCATAAATGGTTGAAAAATCCATGGCATGGGTTAAGTAGAAGTGGATAATCAATTCCAGGAGGACGAAAATCTATATGTAAATCGTCAGATGATCCTTCGACAACCCAAACAAGACTAACAGCCCAAAAAATTATTTAGCGACCATCTAAAATATCTTTCTCATACAATATCTGAAAATATTAAAGAAAAATAGTTGATCATAAATTGAAAAACATTCAGTTTAACTACATTAACTTGGAATATGTTTAAAAGGTCAAACGAAGAGCGATTATTTCTGAAATCGTTGGGTTCTACGATCCAAGAACAAAATAGGTGAAGTAGGCAGGAACGTTCCATAAAAGTAGGACAACAGTTTTTTAAAGAGGTAACGATTGTAGATTTTCGTAACTAATTAAAAACAATAAATAATAATTAATTCGCAAAAATTAAACTTGTCTTGAATATTCATAAGAAAAATATTACTGACACGATTAAACCAGGTTGTTGGAGTTAACAGTGATTTAAGATGTCGGAAGAAAATCAGAATAATCTCAGAGATAAGACCTTGTGCACGAGCTTCTACAACTTGTTCTCGGAATCGATTGAGTTGAATAGAACGTCTACGTTGGTAGGCGTGCACCCAATCAGTAATTATTTTTCTGACCACAAGTTCAAAAGCCCTACATGCTACGAGGTTACAAGGACGAGGAGAAAAGCCGGGAGCCAGAGTAGAGACATGTGAAGTAGATTGGATAAAAGTTAAAGGAGCTTCGGCTAAAAGCTTTGTACGAGGTAAATTTTTTGGCCTCATTTTGGGTTTAGGATTGGAACAAGGTTTTGGTAGTAAAACAGGAGTTGAAGGAGCGGATATGGAAATTTTTCTGGAGGATATTCGTTCTGAAGGACGAACAGGAATTTTATGAATAATTGATTCTGTTGGAATGTCACGATGTACTGTTGGAGTGGAAGGTGGAGATAATACAGGAAAATAAGGCAAAGATACAGGAACTAGTGGAACGTGACAACGTTTGAGGACATGATGCATGCCACGAGA